>LR132599.1:0-16830 GCA_900634815.1 Paradendryphiella salina | reverse complement strand
TGACATCTTGTCTACTGCGATACCATTAATCCCACCTAGTGGTTGCGTTCCAATGTATCCTTCTGATTGATACACAACTGATCGATCCAGAGGCAGTGAATGTTGCCTTTCTCTGAGTGGAAGCTGTGAAAAATTCGAACAAACTCGTCCTAATCGTAAGGAGTTTGTTGTCGATCAAGTTGTTTTGAGTGTCCGATGGATCGCCCCAGGCGTAAGAAAGAGCGATGTAGTCCGGTGCAGTCGCAATATCATGAATCTCAAGCCGAAGGCTAGCAGTATCGTGATCAGATGCTATGGCTCATACAACTGTCGATTTAAGCAGTTTGAAGAAGCAGCATGTGCAATTCAGTATACTAGTACGGGTCTGGGCATCGCTTGTCGCCTCTATTGATGCTACACATGTTGGCGGTACCACTTAGAAATAGTAAAATAGTGATACCAAGCGGGTCAAAGAGGTATATATGCGGCGTGGGAGGCCTTCATCGCCGAGAAGAGGGTAAAGATGAAAAGTACAATGGTGGAAGGCAACCAGGTGGTGAGGTTGCCTCCCTAAGCCACATGCGCTCGCTCGTGTCACCACTCGCACCCAGCCTAGTAGAAAGCTATGGCATTCATGGTATCTATGCTAAATAACAGGGTGGTGGTACAAAAACCGGAGTTCTACTCTCCGAAGATGTCGGTCCAACTAAATCCACTGCCATCACCACCCCCGACATCACCGCCGCCATTACCGCCGCCTTGACCTCCCTGACCACCCCACAAGTCTTGATCCTGACTTGGTGGCCCAAAGCCGGGGTCTTGGTTTTCACCCCATACCTCTTCGCCGCCTTGGCTTGTACCGGACTGCTGATCTGGGTATGGCTGGTATGGGTCAGCAGCTTGTGGTGATGCATCATCTCCGCCTTGTTGCGTAGCTTCTCTGCCTCTTTGCATAGCCTCGTAGCCTGCCATCGTCGCGGCACCAGTCGCGGCGCCTTCCCCTGCACCCAGTCCGCGTGCTGCAGTGCCAACTTCACCTCCGATGCCGCTTTCGCTAGCGGCGCCAACAACCCCGGCTCCAGCTCCAGCGGCACTTGCTTCTCCTGCTGCGGCACCGCCTGCAGCAGCACCGCCAGCTGCCTCGCCACTACCGCCAACCCAGGGCATCCACATGGGCCACATGCCTCCCGAGCCACTGTGTCGGCTGAAGTAATCAAAGTCGATGCTGACTGCTGTAGCAAGCATAACAGCTCGTTGGTCGAGAGTCATGCCTGGGTAGCCTTGTAGAGATGGTCTGCTTTGCTCTCCAGTCTTGGAAACAAGGTGCGATGGCTCATTCGCTAGTCCGGCGGCGTCCATTCGAAGCGCGTAGACTCCGGTGTCCGTGAAGATTTCTCGCGCAAAGCCACCGAAATTGCGATTGACGGAACCTGCTAGGCGTCCATCTTCAGACATCAAGCTGAAGTCCCAGGACAAGAAAGGCTCATCTACTCTGGCAAATTGAAGCATGCCGACTTCTCTAGTATCGCCCTCTGCTACTGCGACGGCCTTTGAGCTTGAGATGGGCAAATCGCCAGCTGTTATCTGTGGTGTGCCTGGCGCAGCGGCGTTATCTTCAAGATTCCTTGCAAGAAACATATTGTATTTTCTCCGTAAGGGTGCCCATTCTTGTTCTGCAGCCCCTATAATCCTCATGTCTTGCAATGGCAGGCTTGAGACATTTGCGCTCGTCTGATTTGCGATGCTCGTTGCACTTGTGCCTTGCAAGGTAGTCGAACTAGTGTATACTCCTCCATGTTGTCCCACGGCGTCGTACACGCGTATTCTCGAATTGATCCAGCTGAAGGGCCGATGAAACCTGAGTATTTCCTTCTCGTCACGATCGAAGACGTGCGTCGTGAAGCTCCGGTGTGTCTTGAACATTTGCCTCGCCATGGCGTTGCCTATGCCATGCTCCTGCTCTGCCAAGTAACCAATATGGTTACCGTGCGGATCCATGATAACGTAGCGATTCGCTTGCTCGAAACCCATGAGGACATTCATCATCTCAAGCTGCCGTTGCACGATGAGTGAGGAGTTGTCGAGAAGACGCATGGCGGGGTGTGTCTGCTTGAGGACGGCATGGGGGTCTTCTGGCATATATACGGGCGTAATGAGGTTGTTATCCGAGTCTGGTGTGGTGGAGAGGGCATTTGATACGGCGTCGACTTTTGAGGCATCTTTGGCTGGCCCATTAGGACCATTCGTCGACGGTTCGCTGTCGGTTGGTTTTGTTGAGTACGATGCTGCTGGCCGCTGTAGACTGCAGATCGGAAAGCGATTATAAGGTCTTACGAGTGACGGTGTACTCTTGGTGATGAGCGAGCGAAGGCATTGTCGCGGTAGTCGAGTGGACCACCTCGCTGCCGGTAGCATCTTGAGTGCTGTACAGAACGTATCAGAATACGTTAGATTTATACAAGTAAGTGTCTGAATCAGAAGGCAGGATCAGTGAACAGGGTATGGATGTCTAGTCGTTCTTGCGTGGCGACTTGAAAGATGCCCTCGGTATTTTTGAGGGATTCGATTTGCTCTGATTACGTCATAGCAATTTGGCGCACCCTAAGACAGGTACAATGAGAAACTACGAGCCAGCCTTTTCGTCATTGTCTTGAAGCTCAGATTGAAGAGTTGTGCAGAGACAGGAAGGTTGCGATAGCACGTCGGGGTGGTGGTCATGCAGTCGAACCGTGATGCGGTGCGCTCGCTAGCCAATCGGGGCAAGTCTTGGCAAACAGTCATTGCCAAAGTTTTCGAGCTTTGATCTTACCTCCAACACAATCACCATGAAGCTGACAACGCTCACCGACGACGACATTACGTGACGTCGCAAAGACTGGGTAAGTTTCTCTATTCTACTTTATACTTGGGTGTCGAATCGCGCGCACACATGTTTCCGCAGCCTTTGTTCTACAAAGGTTGTTCGCACATCGCTTTCTCCACCTCAAGAGCGCACTGTTATGATGACAAATTTTCACTTATACGATCGCCGGCGCTGGCATTCACTTGACAGCGTTAGGCGGTCGATGCTGTTTCCGTTACAATAGACTACAACGGTATCTGATCACAAATATTGGCTACGATCTGATGGAATTCGGTATGCGCACACTTGCTAATACTAGCGCAGTTTCCTCAAACACTGAGCTCCTGTCGCTAGACATGGTAGACGCTGTTCAGTCCGAGCAGGTTGGCTCTGTAGAGAAGGCACCTCCAGCCGTTGCGCCGGGAGGAAATCTGGAGGAGCCAGCGAACAGTGCTCCGAGGAAACCCCGTCCACGCCGACCCAATTACAATGAGATCCATGCCAAGCCTCTACCTCTAGACGTCTACGCGCTCCCTGGATTTGTTCCTCACAATCCAATCTCCATCGTGCGACTAGCTATTAGTCTTATCTCGCAATCACTTTGGCCGCCCAACTCGCATACCGTCGTTCACAAGGCGTACTACTCTGTAGAAACCCAGTCAATACATGTTACCGATCCAGCCTCGATTCGAGCACTCTGGGAACATGGCTTCTGGGGTAAGGGTTCGCTAAGTCGAAGTGAACCGCAATGGCTAGTCGCCGAGAAGCGGCGGCGGGGCGCGCAGGCCTCAAAGACAAGCACAGAGGTCACACAATCTAGACGAGAGGAGCGGAGACAGTTCAAACTGGAGAGAGCTAAGGCACAACGTGAGGCTATTGAGCAACAGCTCCGACAAGAAGGCAAACTCGTGCCGGATGCTAGTCTTGATCAGCTTGTAGATGGTGACATCAAAGATACTTCCATCAATGGTGATGTCAAGGCATCCACAGTAGACCAAACCGCAAACGCTACTCTAGGGGAAGACGATGCCAACGCTGAACCTGAGGAAGTTGATATACCGGATATGGAACACCTCCAGCTTACACCTGAAGAGGCTTTCTTCTTGTCCTACGTGCTTGGTGCCCTGGAAATTGTCAACGTTGACGCCAACGAATCCGGCGACCAGTCGATCCCTTACCCAGCATGGTACCTGATACGGTTATACTGTGCGCACGCCTCAATCTCGAGCGATAGCGCTGGTGTCCAGCAAATTCTTACGCACCTTCGTACTGCACACAATATGAGTAAGGGAGCTAACCGAGTGGATTCTGCTCTGTCGTGCATTCCATCTATTGCCCCAGACAATCCTTTCTTGCTCAAGTATGTCGTCTTCCACCATTTCCGCTCTCTCGGCTGGGCTGTCCGTCCCGGTATCAAGTTTGCCGTGGATTACCTGCTGTATATACGTGGACCTGCATTCACCCATGCAGAGTTTGCCATAATGATCATCCCATCCTACTCCGCTTCTTATTGGAACGAGCAGGAGAATGGTGAAACCGTTTCTAGGGTAGCGAATAAGGAGCGCAAAGACTGGTGGTGGTTCCACAGGGTCAATCGAGTGCAGACACAAGTCATGAAGACGCTCATGCTTGTCTACGTGGAAGTACCGGAGCCATGGGACACAAATTCAACCGACATAGATGGGTTCAAGGTCGATATCGGTAGCGTGCTGAAAAAGTACAAGGTGCGGGAGTTCGTCTTCAAGAGGTGGAGCCCAAGCAGGAACAGGGACTGAGTTGCACATGTTGGAGTAATTTTACTCTTCTCTACGACTTTGTACGAGCTACGAAGGAACGATTAGATGATCATCTCTTGAATGAACTACTTCATCTCCAACTCTTTGTCAAGTACCTCCATTCCCCTTGCCAAACCCGCGGCACTCGATGCGGCGAGTCATAGTTCTTAACGCTCTTTTCGCATGTTTTCTCCAACATCCCTCATCGAATATAGTTGTTCGCCCACAAATCTAATTTCCTCGGAATGGCTTTCATCAATTCGGGATTGACACCACAATTGAGACCGCAAGGGTCGGCACATGCACCTCCACTCGACGCTAGCCCGCACCGAACACCACCTAAAGAATACTCCAACATACATCCGACCCACCGCTTTCTTCGAAGACCTCCCACTAGGCGTGCGTCGGGTCATCTATGATTGACTGGTCCTGCCACCATTTGCAGAAGCCAAAGACAGCGGATCTGGGTCTTTCTTGTCATTAAGCTAAAGAAACGGATCGAGCAGTCACAGAAGAGGTCCACTTGTACTTGTTAAAAACCCGGCATGATCTTGCTACCGAAAGTAAGGGTAGAACCACTATGTGACTCACCAAAAAGCTCAAGCAGCATGTGCTACTCACGGGTACTCCCATCGATATTGAGATCCACGCAGACCTAGGCAGCGAGGGCTTGCCTTGGTCAGATTTTAATCTCATGGTTCCCCAACTACACCACATATGCAACACATTACGCCGCATGGCACTTGACCGGCTTGAATTCTACTTTTTACTAGACCCACCGATTTCCGCGGCCAATAAACGGTGAAAGAGTGGAAGATTGGAAGAAGTAGAAGACGACGACGACGACTAGCAATGTTTCACTAACAGTAACAAACAATCCAAAAAGACATACACAATAAGGAATCTTCCCAACTAGAAGGCGTTCATATTGACGTACTCTGGCTCTGCCTTCTTAACCCGAAACCTCTTACTCAAGATGACAAACTGACCCACAAGAATCATTTGACTCCATTTCGGCCTATCGCCGTCATAGATTGCATCGTGCAACAAGTCCTTGCATTTATCCCACTCCAAGAAACCCAATCTTTCCACATTCTCCTTCTTAAGCAGCTTTTCGAAGAACTTATGCACCGGACCATCCGGTTTGTACTTGACCGGCGCAGAGAACGGATGTTTCTTGCGCGCATACAGCTCCGAAGTAATGAAAGGCTTCATAGCTTCTTTAAGAATCCACTTCTCGCTGAATGAGCGAGTGATGGGGTCGTAATGCAGTTTCATAGAGGGAGGCAGCGCCATGGTGTATTCGGTGAGGCGGTGGTCGAGGAACGGTTGGCGACCTTCGACGCTATGAGCCATTTCGCAGCGATCTCCCAGCACTGTAAGAAGACCATTTGCGAGAGAGGATTTGATCCAGATATACAATGAGGTATGCAGAGGATGCCATTTGTTCGCCATGAGTTCACGAACATGGCCGTCAACAGAGTTCACAGCGGTGAGACGCTTGTCGCTTACTCCAAATTCGCTACAAACCCAGCGTGCAAAAAGAGTGTCTCGAAGAGATGCCGTCTGTGTGAAGCCGAGAAATGACGTGTTGTTTACTTGAGCGCGCGCTGCAGCGGATGTCGGGAGTTCTGTTGGTCCAGAGGTCTCTGAGCCTTCAAGTTCGTTGAAAGTCGCTATGCGATCTTCTTCCGAGAGAGTGGTATTCGGCCATGAACTATCGCGCTCGCGAACGAAGTCAGTCAGCAGCTCGCGATAGCCTGCAAAATGCTCATCTGCACCTTCGCCCGTCAAGACTACCTTGATGCCTTCGTCGCTTGTGGTTTTAGAAAGCAAGAATTTTCCGACCGTGCCAAGATCTGTTACAGCGGCCTCATTGTACCAGACTGTGGTCTCGATGTTCGCGGCAAAGTTTTCCTCAGTCATCTCGCAGTGGTGCATCTTTACTCCGAGCCACTCCGCAGTTCGGCGCGCGATTGGCTCTTCGTCGTGCTCTTCTCCAATGAACTTGATGCTAAAGCAATTCATTCTCTCCGATGCGGGTGCAGTGCCTAGTTGCACGCCTTCCGTATCCATTAGGTGCTTGACCATACCCGCTATCGCACTAGAGTCAATGCCACCGCTGAGGAAGACCCCAATGGGCACGTCAGCGCGAAGACGGTCCCGAACCGCATCTAGTAGTCTCTTTCGGACACCTTCGATCATCTCTTGCTCATTTCGCGGTTCTACCTCTTGCTGCAGGTTGTCAGTGACCGAGAACGTGGGAAGAGTCATCGAATTACCTTGTCATTGTAATCTACATCCCAATATTTGTTCTGGGATATGGTGCTAAACGATCTGCACACGAGATAATGGCCAGGAAGTACCTTTGATACACCCTGAAAGATGGTTCGGCCGTCACATAGCCAGCCAACATCCTTGATACTCTGCACATCCCATTCAGGCTGCCATCCGAACGGAAGAAAAGCCTTCATCTCAGACGCAATCTATAGAGACCCTGTAAGCTTTACAAATTCTCGAAGGACGACTTGATGACCATACCAAGAGTTTCCCGTCTAGTATCTTGTAGTACATGGGCTTGATCGCTTACCTATCGCACGCAGCAATGAAGACTTGCGCCCGCGAGTCGTATAGACATAGCGAGAACTCACCGCGTAGGTGTGCCAGGAAAGATAGTCCATGTTTCTTGTAGAGGGCCAGAGCAATTTCTGAGTCGGACCGGCTCTTGAACTTGTAACCTTCAAGACTTAGTCGATCGCGAATCTCTTCGTACCCGTAGAGCTCTCCATTCACGACTGCATGAATTTTCTCATCTGAGTCATGGAAAGGTTGCTCTCCCTCTGAGTTGAGGTCGACGATCGCTAGCCGATTGTGGCCAAGACCTACAGGATGAAGACGTTAGTCACGTGTTTAATGCCAACTGGAGGATCTCCCATTCCCATACCCACGCGGCAATCCTCACTAATCCAATGTCCATCTGCATCTGGTCCGCGATGCTTGATCATGTCCAAGCTCTCTTTCAATGTTCTGCTCAGCTCGCCCCGCTCCTTTGCCAGCGGTCCATGACCCCGCAACGCAACCGCACAAGTAATGCCGCACATGATTCTGCGATCCAAGAGTTCCAGAAGAAGGACCTGTGCAGCACATCTCCATATCTTCCCTTCCGGTATCCGGGCATGTATTTAGGCATGACGTACGCGGTGAAAGTCGCGAAGTCCGTCGATCAATGAGATTCGGTTGTTCCTGATAAGCCCGCATCGCTTGTTGCTCTCTTGGGCATTAGTGGATGCCGCCAGATCGCCCAGATCGCGCGGCTCCAAGTGAGATCTTGTTGTTCCAAAGGGCACAAAGTTTAAATCTTCCACACATCTCCACTAGACTTATCGTTCTTTTTCTGCGGATTGTCAGAGCCAGCACTCGTCATCCTCCGTTGGCAAGCCTCGGTAATCCCTGTTAAGGAAAGGACTATCTCAGTATCCTACCTTCCGCCTCATCATGTTTACCTTCCAGATAGGATTAGCGCCAACAGTATATAGGCAACACCTTCATAGATACCAATCCATCACACTTCTACTCCAACAATCCCAATCTCCGCCCTTCCAGCTGAGGCATGTCATCTCGTGCTCGCTGCTTGATCTCGCTAGGCGATCTTGGATTTCTGAGGGACGAAATCGACATTTTGATTTCTTTAGTAACTCTTCCTGAAGACCTTCTTTTCCGGAGACGTAATGATCTCGCATCCCTGGATATTCCACCGTCGGCGTTTGTCGCACTGACCTTCCTCCACACTCAGATCTTCGCTGCACAGACTATGCTCTGTCAAGTTCCATGAAACTGCCAACTTCCTGATGAAAGACGGCTCGGGTTGCCAGGAGTCCGCCAAGGAGACATGCTTGTTGAGTCTCATCTCGTCCTTTTGTCCAACCGGACCGTGCGCGTACCTAAAGCCACTCTCCAAGACAAAAACTAGACGCTTGACACGAGATCCCATCTGCTTTTCTGTGGACTATCTACATTCATGTTGATCTAGTGAGCCGCAAAAGTATAACGTCCGGCTGTCAAGCCACAAGCGGAAGATCGCGTTCAACGGCCGGAAACTCTCAAAGTCCCATGCGTTTCCAGGAGGCCGAGCATGGCGTGTCCGAGTAGCACTAAGGTTAAGTGTCTGAGGGCGTGGAACGTACTGTGCCTATTTATAGATATTCATGTGGGCGAAGGAAGCAAAATGTGCACCTCGAGACTGCTGTGTGGCAGCACGTCAAGTTTATAGACTCTGAGCCATTCTTCCGTGGGCAATACCCTCAAATTCTCGCTTATCTCTTCTGCAAGAAAGGATAAATCCATAACACTGCTCGTTGTCGACTGGTGGAAAGTCAAGATACTTGTATTTTGCCATACGGATCGCAGTAGGCAGCTTGAACAATGACGCTGCAACTTTCGCAGCGTTATCGAGTGGCATATAGAACCTCAATTTCTCTTACTCCAACAACGGCCGTCGCTCATCCTTAATATCAGGCGATGCTCGACCCTTGCGTGTTGCGCGGCAGCCGCCTCTCTTTGCTGTCCGCCGCTTTTCTTTGCTGTCCCGCTATTGATGAGTTTGCCGTAAGTGAAGATAGTAACTATAGTTTGCAGGAATGCTGCGGAACACTGATTCTCGCGTCTCTACAATTCCCTCGTTCAGGATGCGGAGTTCGTAGAAGAATAGAGTGGCTAAAGTGCTGCCTAATTTCCCCACTGCTGCAGTTGATATGTCATCTATCTTCTCCACTCCAACTCGTTTCCGAGAAAAAAGTATCAGGTTTCCTATGTCAACAATCTAGAGATGGCCTCTCCCAACTACGTTCTTTCGCGGCGATGGCTAATTTTCTAGGGCTCTTGGTATGCCTTCAGGTACGTCTCTTTTTACAGATGGAAATTGCGCCCCAGAGGCGGAGCGAATAGTGGATGGAAATGTTTAATATGTAATCGAATCAAAATGAACACATGTAAAAGAGACGAGACATCAATCATAGGTGGGGAATCAGGGTTTGATCTTGGTGTTCAGCGATCCAGTGTATCTAGGTCTTCACAGAATTTCAAGTAGCCGTATCTAGAGCATAACGTATGCAGTTGTAACTTTTAACTCATTTGCATCTCATTTCTCTGTAAAAAAAAATTGTATCACCATTTTCGGATGGATAATGTTTGGGCAACAAAAGGGGGACGCAAACTACAAAACTAACTCGACCTAGGCTGAAAAAGAAGAAGTGAAAAAGGCCGCTGTTATCCCGCTGTTAGCAGTAAAGAGAAAGCATCGCGCTATCTTTGGAATTGCTGGACCATAGCAACTGAAAGGGTAGATCAAAGTGGCCGCTCCGCCCTGCTCCATCTTTGCGGCGAAGCACACCATTAGTATCGGTTGCGGATAATTACAACCGCTCTTGCTAAAAATCCAGATCGCCGCAAAGTTCATGGCACATCTTCGTACCTGTAACACAAAACGACCTCACCACCACCGTTTGTAGTATTCAAAGACCGAGTGCATGAGCGAATGCGGTTTCGCAAATGTGTCAATTTGGTCTTTGGGTCCTACTCAGTCAGGCTCGTCGATGAAGTGCTGTACCTGTTTATTGTTTTTCAACTGCAGCAGTGGCTGGAAGATATCATCCCAACTAGATCGAAAATTGAACAAACCCTCATCAATCGTTCTGAACAAGCAATGCGGGTTCCGTTTTACTGAGTCTTCAGGTCCAATGTTCAAAGATGCGTTGCCGGAAAAGGGGCCGTCTTCTACACATTCCTTCGTTGCAGATCCGTTGCTTCCAAAGGCTTGTAAAATGGAAGAGACAAGCAACGATGCGCTGGACGCTGAGCTATTTAATATCCAATCCCAGTATGGTTGGGCGCCTGTATAGTTGCATCCGGTCCAAAGGGCCGACTCGAAGGTCCAGATGGTATAGCGGTGCCAAGGGAGAGGGACACCGACGCCATGGACGGCGTACAGGGGTGGTGACTGCTCATCATTACCTGTATCGTTCTTCATTAAGATCTCCATTGTTGCACTAATGGATAGCGTTAATGTAGGCGTCTTTTTCAGAGTGGTCTAGGGTGCGCCTAACCCAATGTCAGTAGATAGTCAGAAACGGACGCAAAACATCTTCGCTTGGCATAACATTCGTTTCTCACGTATAGCTGAGAATATCTGCTCGACTCTATTTCAGTACAGGAGAATGCGGCTACTGATAGCGATTGCGTGGCAGCAAACAAGACAGTGGCGAATGTTGGTGGTGAATGTATTATTAGAAGCTATTGCAGACACGTCAAAGCAGTGCCAATTAGTTTCTTTAAAACACAAAAAGAAACGCATTGTCCTGGAATAATCTGACTTGTACGAACGGCGCAGCGTCAGCCCCAACGCAAATGCTTGAATGAACACGATACCTTGACCATCCTGCCAATTCAGATGCTTGGCTGAAGGCTTAGATCAGCACCCATTAGCACCTATTACGATCGTTTAAAGACAGTTGAGGGAGGTTGCAGAGACCAACATAGCCCTGGACCCGTATTTGATCGTGGCCGGAGTGCTTCCGGAACATTGAGACGAAACTCCCAGAAAGGTACGTGAAGCTTATACTATCACCAAAGCAGTTGGGTTCAAGGTTTGCAGCCGTTCGTATATATAAGCTAGAATGCATAGCGTCACACTGGCAAGCGTTGTCTGCTCTTGTCTGCCCCTATCCTAATCTCGTTATTTTGCGCAAGGCATAGTGACCTCCTGCACAGCTCAGTGTTCTAGCCGTAACTGTTGGAAAGTCAAATGATATGTTCTACTCTGATCACTTCATTGGTCGTAGATACTCTACACAAACGCAAGTATGTAGTACATATCTCATTTTGCATGCTATGCACGCAAATCTCGCAATAGAGTTGGTACAGTCCAAAGGTTTTATGGTTTGCTCAGGTCTCCACAAATTTTGGCACGTTCAACACAGGAGCATGGCTCAAAACTGACGAGCAAGAAAACCTCAAAACACCGTCTGATCCTTTCTTGCAGTTTACACCCAACACTCACCGCATCTAAAATCATCCCACATTTCTCAAATTCGCCAACCTCCCCCCCATAAGCGTCGGACTCCCCGCTCTTGACCTAATCTTCGGCTGAGGCGTCACACTCGTGCCCCTCGTCCCAACGCCCTGTCTCCCCATGCTTTTCAGGCGCGTGACCTCTTCCTCCTTAGTCTGCAGCGCCTTCTTGACAATAACCAGCTCAGCTTTGAGGCTCTTGATTTGCTTGTCCTGCAGCTCGTAGTTGCGTTCGAGATGCATGCCTTTGAGTTCAGCAGCCTGACCGGACGCCGTGGCGGAGAGTTTAGAGACTTGGTCTCCGAGCTCTTTGATGCGGGTGCCAGCGGTAGATGCGACGTTTTGGGCATCTTGGTAAGCGGTTCGTGTGTATTCGAGCATGTTGTCGGTGGTGGAAGCGTTCTTTAGAGCCTTTTCTTTTTCTTGCTGGGCTGTGGCGAGTTCTTTGCGGAGTTTGGTTATTTCGACGATTTGCTGGTCGGGTGAAAGGAGGTGGGTTGCGCGCTGTTCTTCGAGCTGCTTTTCCAGCTCGCGCATATTGGATGTTCGTGTTATAAGACGCTCGGTGAGTGTAGCGTTGTTCCTTGTGAGCGTTTCGAGCTTCGTTTCTGAGGCCTGCTGCTTTCCTAGTAGGAGACGGTACTCGCGTGCGAGGTTCTCATGTACTGTCTGTTGCTTATCCCACGACTCCTCGTGTTCACGGAAGCGCTTCTCCTCTGCTTTGCGTGCTTGCCGCTCAGCCTGGAACATCTTCTCTATGCGTGCCAATCGTTTCTGAAGATTGGACTCGTATGCTGCTGTGCCAGGCATAGAATCACTGATGTGGGTGATGTCATGCTCCTTGTCTATGCCAGAGCTAGGGGCTGCTTGTAGCTGAGGTGTCAAACGCATGCGCTTTGCAGGATCAAGCTCCTCTTCATCCTAAGTACACGTCAGTTATGCTATACCCACGAGAATCATTGAGAACAACACTTACTACTAAAGGTCGCTTGGCGCGTTCAGGGATCGGTGAATTCGTTGAAGGCTGTGATAGTTGTGTTTGGTACTCGATGATATCCTTGACACTGCCGATAGATGGTATTGGCCAGCTTAATTCCGCTCCTTCTGTTTTATCTATCATCCATTCAGCGACCAAGGAGGCGCATTTGGTATCTCGTGGCGTCGATTCATCAATAGGTTTTCCAATGTCGGGACGAACGTGTGCCAGAGCTGCTAAGGTGGTGTGCATACGCTCTACTGGATCCAGGCTTGGGGCTATATAACGCTCAATGTGTCCAACGGTCCTAGGAATGACGAGATGGATGACCGGCACAATATCGCGCTCTGGAGATTTAGCCCAATTCTTCTTCCTAATTTGCGCTGCGTCTTGGACACCGTCGAGACAGACGATAAGATCGGCCGGACAAATAACGGGAGACGCATCACTTGGAATGATAGTGACGTGCAAGCTACCCTTGACTTCTCTCGGGTCCGCTTCACGGTCTCTGATGGGCATGTTGTAGTTGATGTACTTGGCCTTGCAGAACGTCTCAAGGATTCGGAAGAGTGCATCGTCGTCCTTTTCAGTAACCAGCACGATGTGCTTTTGGAGGTCAGAATCCCGGAGGTGGTAGAATAGTTGATATAGAAACCTAAGTTTGGTAGAGTTTTCCATTCCGAATTGAACGGCATGTTCAGCTTGGGTCATCGAATCATCACTCACACCCGTTTCGGCTTCTGCGAAGACTAGATCGATATGGGTCTCAATCGCCCTAAGGTAGGACAGGATATCTTCTATCTGCGAGATCGGCTCCATGCTTCGAGGCTCCTTGAGGTACTGGTCTAATGTGTCTTTCTTCAGTGCGATATGCTGAGTGTACATGTCACTTTGTCGTCCTTGGATGAACAAAGGTACGATGAATTCCTGGTCTGCAAGCTGCAAATCGTCGTTCAAGAGGCTTTCGCTGTCTTCATCGTCTGCGTCACTGACCTCCATGTCATCCGAGCCAACAGGCGGAAGTACCGCGTTTTCAATTGGAACTACGGGTTCGGCAGGCTCTAGGGGCGCATCTTCTGGTGATGGCGCTTCAGACACCTTGGGAGCGTAAGCAACCGTCCTTAGTGAGGTGGGGATTTGAACGGCTGGCGAACGGTCTGGCACAGCCGAAGGTGATCGCGTGCCTTGTTCATTCCTCAGTACCCTGCTCGTTGCCGGAGAAGCCGTCACACTCTCTGCCAATCCAGTAGAGGGTATGATTGATGATCTGGGGCGCCTCTTCGGAGTAAAGGGGTTTTCGGTTCTGTGTTTCGCTCTAGCCTCTTCCATCTGCCGTCTGATGATATCTGCAGTACTTTCACCCGCCATGATGGATAGAGATGAAATCCGAGTCGGCGTACAAGGTTGCGATGGAAGTTTTGATTCTTGGGTTCGAAGAGAGTAGCTTGGTGGGTATGGGACGGGGGATGAGTTGTGACGTAGGAAGCTGGAAGGCCGCTCCGGTGACTCTTGTGACGAGTCGTGGCGCGACTCCGAATTCGCTCTACCTGTAATGGCTTCCTTCTCTGTGGTCTCTCGTATGCTGTCAAGTGTGTCTTCCTGCGAGCTTAGTTCCGTTTCCAACGGGACGACCTGCGCGTTCTGTTCCCGCTCTTTAATAGAGTGGGGAGATGCCTGATGCTCTTCTGACCCCTCAGAGTCGTTCGGGGGATTGCTTTGGTGAGGTTGGCAATGTGTAGGCAACGATGCTGATTGGTGTGGATCGTATGACGGTTCTAATGCGGGCCCGCTTTGAGCACTTGGCCCAATGAGTGCCTGCCCGACAATCGTTGCCGGTATCGCACTAGTACCTGTCTGATGCTGCGAACTGGCAACGCGAGATGCTCGCGCAGAAGCTGGAGTAGGTGGCTGCCCTGGAAACTCGACGTCGCGAATAGAGTGAAAAGGGAATTGATCCTCTACGATCGATTGTTCGCTTAGACTTGGCTGATTATCTCGAACGCTGGGAGGTGCTTGCGGTTGCGCAGCCTCACCAATATCACAAGCGACGGTTTGCGCGCTGTCGCTGCCTGCGTCTGATCGGCTATTTTGGATGTCCTGACTACAACTGGTTTCGTCTACGTCGAAAATTTCTGTGGGATCGCCCTCGGCGATTTCCGCTGACGTCTGCCTGATGAGGGTTTGTTCTTGATGTTGTTCGTCTGGTTGCACACTGACGGTCAAAGCACGCTCCTCTATAGATGGTGATGCAACCTTCCGAGGCTCAGACGTGGTGGACAGTTGCACTACGGGTTCGTTGGCCTCGTGTTGTTCCCCAATTAGCAAGACGATTTGAAGTTGGTGGTTATGCTCGTTGTTCGCAGGGTCGTGATCTTCCTCCAGTAATTGTGTCGCCGGTAACGAGTCCTGGACTAGTTCAAGCGCACCCGGAGCTTCAATTCTCTGACATTGACTCTGCGAATCTGCGACCGTTGTATCTGGTATTGTCTCCGGAATTGATCTTGCGGGCGAATTGGCGTGCGATGCTGCTTGTTGTACGATGTCAAGAAGGCCCTGCGAATTCGTGTTAGCAAACAAATCACATATGCGTAGATATGTGCGTACCGAGTCTTTTGTAAGATCCTCCTCCTCCGCTAGCCCACTAGAACTAGGACTTTGCTGATCGGTATCCTTTGTGCGCTGGGGAATAGGTACAAAGCTTCCTTCGCCCGTTGAGCTCTGCGAGTCGGGAATGAAGCCAGAGGAGTGAGGCCGTGGTCTTGCTGCGAACAGTTGTGAGTTTTCGAGATTGGTTTCCTGGCTAGGCCCTTGCATCAAAGCAGGCTGCAATGAACAGAGTTGAGAGACTAGCTCGTACTCGTCTCGTTCAAGACCGTCACCGCGTCGAGGTATGTATATAAGAGATGAGGCTCGTCCAGCAGGCGTCGTCGCAACGCTAGATAGGTGCACTGAGGCAGCTCCGTCGCGTGCAGGTGTAGAGGGTGTGGAGGGCGAAGAGGAGCGGATGATCGACTCCGGGCTGCTATCAATTACTCGCGGATTGCGGATGCGCCTTGGGGCACGTTGTTCTGGTCTTCCTGTGTCTTCAAAATAGCCCTGTATTCTGTCTCGTGTTTGTAACTTCTCTCGTTCCCACTCTGCTACGAGTGGGTCGTTCGCGTTCTCTTCTGGCTCCCAGGTAGGTGGCCACTCACTTCCCGTGGCTGGATCAATACCACTCCATTTAATGTGGTACTTCTTCACTCCGCGAATAACCTGCTCGTCGAGGATGCATTCAGCTTCCCACAGTCTGTCGTCGCTAGCTTCGCCCCCGTTGGGATCAACGTATCTCGGTCGTTTACTTGGCTTCGTTCTTGTAGAATTTCGCTTTCTCTTGGATTGCGCCATCACGCGCAACGTCCGCTGGAGTTTGGGTGCAAGTAGCCTACAGCCATCATGAGCAAGAAGACGTCTCGAGAATGACGCTTGTGGTTGCTGATCAAGTGAGAGAGATGGTGGTGGTGATAGGCGTGACGCTGTGCGGAACCCTGCTTCAGGCGCGGTGCGCGTAAACGCGCCGACGCGTGACTGCGGGCCGCGCTTGGTATCTACATGCACTTCTACATGTAGCCATCTACCTTTGCATGTGACATCAATTCTTATTTAAAATCGATACTTCTTATTAACAAGAATTCGATATTCAAGGGAGATCCTCCAGTTTAAACTCAATACAGTATGGCCATTACGGATCTTGATTTAGGAATCGACATTGCCCTAGACGTCCCAAGAAGGTAGAGAAAACGATAGCTAAGAATGGTAATGTAAACAAGCGTCCTGGATTACCTTGGTCTCAATCCGTCCCAATACTAGATCTCATTCCGCCTAAGATTTTATCCCTTTCATAACTACACGCTCCATGTACATTCCAGATATGTTCAAAGAATGGCTTGAAATCCCGGAACCACTACTCAAGATCAGAACCGCCCACCCCGTCCGGTACCTCTCCAACCGCCCCTGTTCCCATTATATCCTCCGCGTTGAGGTCCTCCATACCCGCGTCCTCCTTGATAACCGCCCTGAGTGTGAGTCTGATTGTATGATCCTTTGTTATTGGGACTAAAGCTGTCCCCATACTGAGTGTGCTGCTGCGGACCGTTTGGCGGTACGGTCATGTTTGGGGGAGGGGGAGGCCATGGGCCATTGTAGTTGGGAGG
>LR132598.1:0-16877 GCA_900634815.1 Paradendryphiella salina | reverse complement strand
GTTCCCGGGGGTTCCAGATGCCAAGACCAACCCAACTTTGGTCCGTCGGGGGCGACAGGACAGGACCACCACTACCACTCCCCTTCGGAGCGCTCTGCCACTACAATCACCCCTCTTGCGCTTTCTCCCCTATTATACCCCATACTCCTCTTCCCTTTTCTTGATTGCTTGCATGATAAAACACACCCCACTGGCCCAGCGTAATCAGCCTCTCTCGATTCTCAATCAATTCACACGCGACTTAGCGGTAGCTGTTCGGTCGGTTACCTTGGTCCCAATGACTACTTGAGACAGCGTCCTTTGTGGCTCCTGCCCGAAAATCGAATATCACGACAACTTCCTTTCGACTTTCTCTATCCCGTATATACCCATAATACCCCCCCAACAATGGCGACCGACGCCGCACCTCTGAATGCGGGGCCATTCCACGAGGCGCCCGCCATGGCCGCTTCAGCGCAAGACGACGACGTAACCGAGACCTCTGATACAAGAGCAGTCGATAAGGACGAGGCCGACACATGCCGAATATGTCGTGGCGAAGGCACTGCCGAAGAGCCACTGTTCTTCCCCTGCAAATGCAGTGGCAGCATCAAATACGTCCACCAGGAGTGTCTCATGGAATGGCTCTCGCATACCCAGAAAAAGCACTGCGAACTGTGCAAGACATCCTTTCGCTTCACCAAGTTATACCACCCAGGTATGCCGAGTCGCATACCCACGACCGTCTTCATACGCCGCGCCGCCCTACACGTCTTCAACATGTTCATGACCTGGTGTCGGGGTGTCTTGGTAGGTGCCGTATGGCTGTTCCTGCTCCCCTGGTGCATGCGCGTAGTATGGCGCAGTTTGTTCTGGGTCGGTGATGGCGGGTGGTCCCGAGATATGCTCATGGACACGGCCGAGACACCGGAGATGCGCAGATTCTCCACCGGTGAACTGAACATGATCCGAACGGCAGTCAACGGCGCAAAGAGCAGAAATGGCACTGCTAATGTCTCCTTACCGAATCCGCCAATATCGATATCATACAACCCCAACAAAAATACCACGGGGGAATCCATGTTCTTGACCTTTGCCAAACGCTTCTTCTTCGGTGTCCCGTACCCCTTCCTCCAGCTCGCACAGATCGACCAGCCCAGTCACTTCTCCATCTCGGGGAATAACGTCACCGCATCCAACTCCACTTCGGATCCTCTGGGTCTCCGTAGCCCCTCGCTATTATCCGATGTTCCCTATCTCAACTGGTTCCACTCCCAATCCGCCAACCGCTTCGTTATCGATGTAATAGAAGGGCAAATCATCACCCTACTCGTCGTCGTCGCTTTCATCTTAATCTTCCTCATTCGCGAGTGGGTGGTTCAACAGCAGCCAGTAATTAACATGGTTGCTCTTGGCGACAATGCGGCCGCACAGCAGGCTGCAGTTCTAGAGCAGGGAGTTCAAGTTGAAGACGTTGCCGTGGACGAAGATGAATTAGACGACCCTCTGGATAACGAGGTGGCTCAAGGGGCTCATGCACCTCAGAATACTGATGATGACAATCCAGCTCTTCCCAACGAGGATGACGTGCAAGTTGACGAGCCAGACGCGCCAGAACCAACCATACGCCGCGCTCGTCGATCTTCTTCACTCCACAGGGAGCGCGATGAGCTAGTCCGAAGATTAGTTCGCGATGGCCTGTCCGACGATGTTAGAGCCATCATACAATCCGAGACGGCCAATAGCAGTGCAGATTTTATCAACCAAGATGGCACGGATGCCCACAATCTGCACGAGTCTCTTCGCCGGGCGATGAACGCTGGACAAGCAACAAGCGAACATCAAAACGACAGCGAGGCCAGTGGCTCGTCATATCCCGCGCGTACCTCGTCACTTCCTCCCCCCTCCACTTCCGCACCAGACACTGGAGACTCTGATTCATCTTGGCAAAGGCCGGAAATGCCGGCACGCGACCGATCTTCTATTGCCACAGAAATCCGCCATAGTTTAGAAGAAGTCAATGATTGGTCGTTTGACAATGTGCCACAGGCATCGGGACCGGTGGCTGATGATACAGTAGATGTCTCCAGCTCCTGGAAAGACAATGCTGCAGATGAACAACGGAGAGAAGAGTCTGGGAGCGTTTCGGACCAAGAGCAGCATAGTGAACACAGTAGTGGAAGCTGGCAACAGGTACCTAACGTTGTGGGCGATGACTCTGACCAAGCGCTGGAAGGAGAAAACGCACACGACAAGAGAAAGGGCAAAGCTGTTGACAACAAGGACGCATCAAACGAGTCGGTATCATGGACTGCAAGTACCACTGATTCTGACAATGATATTACCGTTCACACTACTATTGAGGTAGACAATAGTGCCAGTCAACCCGAGCACAACGCCAGTACCCAGGGACAAGAGCAGGTTGGAACTGAAGAAACTCGTGAACAGCAAAATGAGTCTCCTGCAGCGACAAACGATATCCAGCTAGTAGAGCCTCAAGCTCCGGGAAATCCTATGAATCGCGTGCTAGACTGGATGTTTGAAGACGTGGCTCCAGCTGCACAAGCAGCTGACGAAGGAGGCAATGATGAGCATGTTGTTCGCAACCTAGCAGACGAGGCCCCTTTTGTACCATTCATGGGAAACGAGGTGCGAGATCATGGCAACGCCCCGGCACAGGATGCTGAAGTGGCCGCCGCTGCTGCACAAGCTGGTATCGATGTCAACGACCAGGAGGCGATTGAAGATGCAGAAGATCTGGAGGGCATACTTGAGCTCATCGGCATGCAAGGGCCCATTGTCGGTCTCTTCCAGAACGCCTTATTCAGCGCGGTGCTCATCTCCGCCACATTGGCTTGTGCAGTCTGGCTCCCCTACCTTTGGGGTAAAGTTGTAATTCTCTTCATGGGGAGTCCAGTCGCGCTCTTGATTAAGCTCCCTCTGCAAGTGATTGCCGCGATCACAGACTTCGTCGTTGATGTCACTCTATTCATTGTGGCTGGCGCGACCTATTGGAGCTCTTATGCCATCTCTGGCTTGGTCAAGCTTTGTTCCTGGGGCACACTTTCGCAGACTATAGAGGGTCCGCTCCGCACAGTATCTACTCCTGCGTATTCTCTCGCAGAGAGTGCTATGGCCCGCATTGGCAAGATGCTCATGGAATCTCCTCTATCGCCTCGGCTCGACTACTTCCGGCTCTCAGCCAATGCACACGCTTCATTGCGAAGCTTGCAAAACACGACGTCCTTTGCACTCAACGAGACCAGTAGCTTTGCAAATGCCGTTATCGAAGAAATCTCAGCAGACTCCCCACCCAAGCTTATGTTAAGGATTCTTGCATACTTGCCGTCTTTAATTGCAAACACGTATACCGTCGCATACAGTCACTGTAGCGCATTACTCTCGTGGTTCTGGTCTTCCAAGTCATATAGGATTACGTTTGATCTAGACTTGGGTCGCAATACGACTGTCGCGTACACTGCAATGGAGCGTTGGACAGCAAGTGATCGCTTGATTGCTGTCCTTGCCGGCTACGGGTTCTTCGCCTTGGCTGGAGCAGTGTACCTCAAGCGCGGCACTCCCTTCAGTTCATCATCACAGGGACAGAAGATAGAACGCATCATCTCCGACATATTACAGCAAGCAGGAGGCGTGCTAAAAGTCATCTTGATCATCAGCATAGAAATGTTGGCGTTCCCGCTCTATTGCGGCCTACTCCTCGACCTGGCTATGCTGCCTCTATTCAATAACGCTACATTGTACACGCGTTGGCAATTTGCTAGGGAAAGTCCATGGACTTCTGGGTTCGTACACTGGTTCATTGGCACGTGTTACATGTTCCATTTCGCACTCTTTGTTGCCATGTGCCGTAAGATTATGCGCAAGGGTGTACTGTACTTCATCCGCGACCCGGACGACCCGACCTTTCACCCGGTCCGCGATGTTCTAGAGCGCAGTGTCACAACGCAACTCCGCAAGATAGCCTTCAGTGCTTTAGTATATGGCGCGCTTGTCATCGTGTGCCTTGGTGGCGTGGTATGGACCTTGAGTCGTGCAACTTCCAACGTCCTACCAATTCACTGGACCACCGAGGCGCCCTCGCTAGAATTTCCGCTTGACCTCCTTTTCTACAACTTCCTCACGCCAGTCATAATCAAGTTCTACAAGCCTGGCGAGGGCCTGCATGCCATCTATAAATGGTGTTTCCAAAAGTGCGCTGGCTTCCTTCGCCTGTCCAACTTCCTCTTCGGCGATAAGGTTCCTGAGCAGGAAGGTGAGGATGGCAGATATGTACGTGCGCCCGCTTCAGATCAAGCTCGGATTCCCAAGGGCCAGCCAGTCTTCGTCGAGGTCGATCGAGACAACGTGCGCAAGGATGGGCAGAACGACGTAGGCATTCACAACTCGGAGCTCGTCTCCATGGTTTTCATACCACCATGGTTCCGCATACGTATCTTCTGCTTCGTAGTCGCGATATGGATCTTCATGGGTCTTTCAGGAGTCAGCGTAACCATCCTACCTCTCCTCTTCGGCCGCTACCTCTTCTCGCTCTTCCTCCCACCGACAGTCGAGATGAACGACATCCACGCCTTCTCCCTTGGAGTCTACACGCTAGCGAGCATCGGCTACTCGGCCTACCACGCCACCAAATTCATCGTGACACTCAACAGGCCCATGCCAGACGCCATGTCGACTCTCCACACCATCGCAGCCACGACCTCGCGAATCGGCGGCCGCGTCCTCCGCTTCTCATACGTCTGGGCCAGTCTTATCTTCGCCATCCCCTTCCTCTTCGCCGTGCTCCTCGAGCTCTACTTCCTCATGCCCCTGCACGCCTACCTCGGCCCCAAAGAACCCCACGTCGTTCACCTCATCCAAGACTGGACCTTGGGCTTCTTGTACTCGCGGCTCGCGGCTCGCCTCGTCTTCGCGAACCGCAATTCCCGCCCTGCTCGCGCTTTCGCCGCTGTCGTTCGCGACGGCTACTTGTATCCCAATGCGCAGATTGCGACAAAGTGTTTCCTCGTTCCCGTCTTGGCTGCGTTCCTCGTCGCTATTGCTGTCCCTGCTAGTCTGGCTTGGGTCACCAGTCGCACCATGTATTACGGTGCGAGTGAGGCGACTAAGAGCCAGGTTTGGCGCTTCAGTTTCCCCGCTGTGGGATTGAGTCTTGTGCTTATATGGGCTTCTTCTGCGTTGGTCAGGCTGTTGGTGCGCTGGCGGTTGGTAGTTAGGGATGAAGTTTATTTGATTGGCGAACGGTTGCATAATTTTGGGGAGAAGAAGGCGCAGGTGGCTACTTCTTCTTCTTCTTCCCCTTCTTCTCTTGAGCCGTTGGCGAAGGCGGCGAGGGCTGATGAGGTGGTGGTAGGGGACGATGAAGCGGGTTTACAGGCTATTGCTTAGGTCTAGATGTGGGAAGGATGAAGGGGGGAAAATGGAGCTTTTGTTTCTATGTGTAGTGTTTAGTTGTAGATTTTTCCTAATCTTTTCCCTTCTTTTCCCTTCTTTTTCTTCTTCTTCTTCTTCTTCTTCTTCTTCTTCTTCTTCTTTGCCAAGTGTTTCACGGGACAGGTGAGGAGCTATTCTACATCTCCATGCCGTATGTTGTAATGTATGTTCCAAGGTCACAGCATTGGTATGGTCAGTTACACTCGTTAATCATGGGATATGATTCATAGCTGCGTTGGTTTATTCGTACAGCGTACAGAGAGAAACTAGACTAGATAGTTGGGGGGGTTGAGGTTGTTGGAAGGGGTATATACTGGGGGGAAAAAACGTTGCCACAAAAATGTTTCCCTTCTTTACCAACTAACCCACATCGTTTCGCATTCCCTCCTCTGCATGTGTGTGTGTGTGTGTGTGTGTGTACAAAGATAATGTACATTGTGCAATATGTTTCCAAAAAAAACCCCCCGCTACTCGTCTATCTTACCCATTGCTTACTATAGAGCCTCAAAAAACCAATATTGTGCCCATCCTAGCGAAGGTTCCAGCTCTCAAAATATGTGTGCAAGGTACCCTTAGATATGCGAGTCTGTTTGAGAATAGGCTTAGTTTATCAACCACGACGACCAGCCCTCGACCTAGTAACTGGCTTTGATGGCGCGGCTTTGGCTTGACTTGCTGCGGTAGGCGCGTCAAACGACCGTGTTGTTCTCTTTTTGACCACCTTTGCCGCGCCCTCGTCGGTGGGATCGTCGTTGGCCTTCCGCTTAAGAGAGGATTTCTTCGTTTTGGATTCTGTAGGCGGGTGGGTAGGAGTGGGGACGGAAGGAGCGGTACTGGTTTGCGAATCGCGAACACTGCAGTGGGGGTTCGATGACGGGGGTGTTGGAGGTTGCTCGGTGGATTTGAGTTCGGCTTCTCCAGGCTGCCTGTTACTGTTGCGCTGCTGGGCTACCCATGATAGAAGCTTTTCGTCTGCCTCTGCGTCCTCTTCTTCGTCTTCTCCTAGCATTGCGTCTGCCATGTCGCCCGCGATATCGTCGCCTGCGTCCTTATCTGTAGCCATGCGTGTAGCAAACTCGAGCAGTTGCTGGGGATCCATGCCGCTCAGTGGGCCGCCAGCAGCAGCAAGTTGCCGTTGTAGTGCTGCCAGTAATGCCTCCTGAGAAATGGCGCCTCCTTCCTCGTCCATAGCGTCATCGTCATCCTCTTCTTCGTTGTCATACGGTGGTGAAGCGGGCTCTGTAACAAAGGCCGTCTTTCCCTTTCCCTTATCTGGCCGTGACGATGGTGCGTCGGGTGAGTTTGGTGGTGAACCTCTCGCCCAGTCTGGGGTGTCTGCCAGCTTCTCCCGCCAATTTTTGAGCAGGGCATATGGCTGCACGTTGTCTTCGAGCCTCTTTGGTTGCAGACCGCGATCCGCTTGCGAGCGCCAGACAATGGGCGAGTGTGCTGGTGCGGTCGGCTCGATGGATTCACTTGGGTCGGTTAGGGTGACGCTCTTCTTGCGTGGACGGCTACAGATGGTTCGCTTCCTCTTCAAGCCCGTCTTTGCGCCCTTCACGTCATGTGCCTGGAACTTGGCGTCGTCATAGCCGTCGGATGCGTATTCGAGGTCATTGTAGTAGTCGAAGCGGTCCCAGTCGTCTTCCATGTCTTCATCGCCGCATGTGGCAGGTGGTGGTGAGGCAACGGCGTGCTCTGCCAGGTCGTCGGCAGCCATGTACTCGTCGTCAACATAGAAAAACTCGACGTCATAGTCGTCGTAGTCATCCTCGTAGTCGCTCATGTTGGGTGGGTGTGATGGACGAAGGATGCGATGACGTGCGCTGGTCGCAGTCGAGGGAGCAGGATAGGGGATTGCGCAACAGCTTAGCCAGTCGTCTCAGGGCGGCGGGATGAGGAAGCGTCGATATGTGAGTGCACGTCTACGTCGTTGCGGCGGCCAGAAGAGGCTCCGTGTTGTGCAGTCAGTCAGAGCGAGTCGAGGGTATGACGCGCGCGTGCAGAGGATGCGCCGGGCGCACGGTGACTACCCATCAGCGCAACCTCGCGCAGCACCACCTCGAGGAAACGGCGACCAGCGGGATGAGAGGCATTGACCGATCGCAACTGCCCGTACGCCCTCCGTGTACCACCCCAGGCTCCTTCCCCAGGGAGTTGCCGGCGTTGCGAGCGCCTTCCCCAACTTGCTTGCCCCAGTAAACACGAAGCGCGTGCGTGCCTTTCCCCGCGAATGGACGTAGCGCGGCTCCACGCGGCTTAACACCACCGAGGCTCCCCAAGATTCCTTCGCACAGCGCCGCAACCAATGTACTTTTGTAGTCGTGCAACCAATTCAACCCCTTTGCCTCCATATAGTCCATTCGTGAACATGCGTGCTTTCCGGAAATCTACTCATCTCTCGCGCCGCCTGGTGGCCACCAATGGCCTCCGCCACAACTCTACCATTGCGCCCGCTTCCAAGCCGCTGACCTCTGTACTCATAGCGAATCGTGGTGAAATTGCACTGTAAGGCCCTTGCTCTGCAATGCGGGTATACCATTTGACATGGCCTCAGACGAGTCGGTCGAACAGCTTCAGAATACGGTATCCGAACAACGACCCTCTACACGGACCCCGATGCTCGATCACAGCATGCTTTAAGCTCGCCGTACGCCGTGAACCTCGGCGACCCTTCCGCCTATCTCGACGGAGACAGGATAATACAGATTGCAAAGGAGCAGGGCTGCCAGGGCATACATCCCGGTTATGGCTTCGTATGTTCTCCTCCAAGCCTCGACGTTGCACTCGACTAACTCGGCCACCAGCTGAGCGAGAACCCTACCTTTGCAAGGAAATGCACAGATGCCGGTTTGACCTTTATTGGCCCGCCATGGCAAGCCATCGAGTCCATGGGAAGCAAAAGGTGGGTACCAAGCATCTGCCATGGGCATGCTAGCTAACAATTCCAGTGAGTCGAAAGACATCATGACCAAGGCTGGCGTTCCTTGTATTCCTGGCTACCATGGCTCCAATCAAGATCCAGACTATCTCAAAGAACAAGCAGCAGCCATCGGCTACCCGGTACTCCTCAAGGCCGTCAAAGGTGGAGGTGGCAAGGGCATGCGCATCGTCAAGGATGAGGCCGAATTCTTCGATCAACTTGCCTCCGCAAAGTCGGAAGCCCGCAACTCCTTTGGCGACGAAGTCATGCTAGTAGAGAAATACATCACTACGCCACGCCACATCGAGGTCCAAGTTTTTGCTGACAAGCACGGAAACTGTGTTGCGCTAGGCGAGAGAGACTGCAGTATTCAACGTCGACATCAGAAAATTCTGGAGGAATCTCCGGCCCCACACTTGGATGAGGCCATTAGACAAGATATTTGGGAAAAGGCAAGGCAAGCTGCCCTCGCCGTAGGCTACGAAGGAGCAGGAACTGTGGAATTCATCTTCGACAATGAAACGGGTGAGTTCTTCTTCATGGAGATGAACACCAGGCTACAGGTCGAGCACCCTGTTACTGAGATGGTTACCGGAGAAGACCTCGTGAGGTGGCAGCTCATCGTTGCCGAAGGTGGAAAACTGCCCCTTACCCAACAAGAAATTGAGCAGAGGATCAAGGAGAGGGGCCATGCCATCGAAGCGCGCATCTACGCCGAGAACCCAGACATGAACTTCATTCCCGACTCTGGACTTCTGCTACATCTGAAGACCCCCACACCTAGCTCTACTGTACGCATCGACTCAGGCTTCATCGCGGGTGATGAGGTATCCTCGCATTATGACCCCATGATTTCCAAACTCATCGTCCAAGGCCCCACGCGCGAAGCAGCCATCCAAAAACTCCGGGCTGCACTAGAAGAATACGAGGTTGCGGGCCCCATCACCAACATCGAGTTTATCAAGCGCATGTGTGTATCTCCAGACTTTGTCGCCGGCGACGTAGAAACAGGATACATCCAAAAGCACCACGCCGAGCTCTTCACCCCGGAAGCCCCCGACCCGGAAGTCTACGGGCAGGCAGCTCTAGGCCTCGCACTGCAAGACATGGCGGTCTCAAAAAGCGACATGTGGGCAGGGCCGCCCGTGACAGCCGTCGGCTTCGGCTTCAACACATCCTACCAACAGCGCTCGTTCAACCTCGTCTCGATACCGGCCGACGGCAAAGGTGAAGCCACATCAACCAACGTCAGCATCCGCCAAACCAGCCCCCAACAATTCGACATTAGCGTCGGCGACAAAACTTTCAGCAACGTCACATCTACCTTTTCCCCTTCAAACAACACGCTGACTTCCTTCTACCCGCACACTCGTCTCGCAACGACGTTTGTCCGCGATGAAGACCGCATCACGCTCTTCCATCTTGGCCGCCAACACCGTCTCAAGCTCGCCATGCCGGACTGGACTAAGAAAGCGCTTGGCGTTAAAGATGTCGCGAATAGCGTTCTGGCGCCCATGCCGTGCAAGGTGCTCCGTGTCGAGGTCCAAGAGGGCCAGGAGGTCAACAAGGACCAGGCACTTGTTGTGATTGAGAGTATGAAGATGGAGACTGTGATTAGGAGTCCGAGTCGGGGTATCGTGAAGCGGATTGTGCATGGCAAAGGAGATTTGTGCAAGGCGGGGACGGCGCTGGTGGAGTTTGAGGAGCCAGATGCTGAGGCCAAGGAGTAGATTGGGATATGCATGTTTGTGGGTGGGAATGACTCTGGGGACCTTTTGGAGCCTGAAACCATGTGTGATGATTGAAATGAATTGGAACGTTAAAATCAATGTATTTCCTTCCTGTGTTATCTTTGTGTGTGTGTGTGTGTGTGTGTGTGTGTGTGTGTGTGTGTGTGTAACTACAAAGAAGATGCGTACTAAGATAGACTTGATCTTTACGCTTGTACATTCTCGACGTAAAGCGTTGTATCAACGACATGGTAGTAGTAATATACATGGATAAGCGTATCATCTAGAACCACAACTTCTAGCGCTCATACGTACATGCTTATCCCCCCCCCTCCATTCACCCTTGGGATGTGACACTTTTCTTCAATGTACTGTGACGGCTCGCATCTTCTGCCTTCCTTTTCTTTCTTATCGTACCCCCTTGCCTACGAGCACGTCTACGCGCGGTTCGAATAGAATGCATCTAGCCAACTACAAAAGCCTTTTGTGTATAAAGGTTCAAGGTCGCGACAATGTTCTGATCAAGATGGATATGGTGCTCTAGCGAGATGGAAACGAAGATGAGGTGGCGTGGCGTGCGTACGTGCGAAGACGGTGTGAGGAGGGAGTGGGAGCGGCAGAGGATTCGAGGCTTGGGGCTGGTCGGAGTGAATCCGGTAAAGCGATGGTTGTGAGTTGTCGTGAACGGTGGTGACTGCTTTAAGTTAGTATAGCAGTGTTATGAGGAATAGATGGGTCGAAGAGGTAGTATTGAAGGCGCGTGTTTGGTGTATCTAGACCTTCGCCGTGGTAAGCACGCTGACTGTGTGGTGGTGGTGATGATGATGATGATGCTCAAATGGATTCCTCAAGAGGCTGTCTACACCGCAGTGTTGTCTCGACCAGTACCGGGAGTGAACATCCTCGACGGGATAAGACAGCAATACAATGAAGAGAACAGGTCGCGGGTATTACCAAAGCACTGGCAGTGACCGTGGTACCGATGGGAACACGACCCAAGTGTCCAAGGTTCAACCAGCCTAGTCCAGCCCCATGGTCCCTTAAGTATGTGAGCAGGCTTCGTGGGAACCCCTCAACCTTCCCCTCCCGCCGGAAAGCCCAGCGAGCAGTCATCGAACTCAAATCTACCCAATGATCCATGGAGTAAATCTCCACATCAACGTATCAGGCAAATCGCAGTTCCATCCAAGCCAGCTGGAACCAGCAAGTAAGATCGTCGTATGGCCCTCTCTGGAAAAAGAGAAGGTCCACGGAAGCGGAGGCAAAGCCGATATGCTACCAGATGGGAGCGCTGTGATGGAAATCATACTACAAACACCACACCACGCCATACGCGAACGAGAGAACGGCGACATGAGTCCGGAAATGGTATCAAAAGATTGACAAGAACAGTCATAGTGAGTAAGCCCCTTGTTCAGAAAGCACGGGCGAGACGCTCTCCTACCCACTGCACTGCATTGCAGTCAGCGACTTCGAAACAGCCCCAGGCACGCTGGCCCCACCTCAGTACTGCAGTAGTCCGTCCGTGGCAAGAACAGTTCCCAGTAAAGCGTCTCATTCTCGGATTGCCATTGCTGGCGAAATGGGCCTGTAGATACCTACATGAGAAGCTGACTGGTGGGAATGGAGAGGGCCGAATGGCCCATGTGCACGGTAAGTTGGGCTTTATTTCCCTTTACTTCAGACCTAACTTTTGGGGGGGTGTTATTTGGGCAACTCGAAAGAGGGGCCTTGACACCCCGGTAGGGTGGCTGGCTAGCATTTGTCACTCGCTGTGCCGTGGACCGGGAACATCCTGCTTGAAGACATCACTGGCCAACGGGTGTGGGCTGCCAGCTTATCTACTTTCCCCGCACACTTGCGTAATTCCGCTTCACTTCTTCTTTTGTTGCGTTTTTTTCTGCAACTCATGTTGGTGGTCTACAAGGTCGCTCGGAGGAGAACGGCAAGTTAAGGAATGGCAGCAGGGTTTCTTGCTGATCTTGGGCAGCAAAGTTGCGTATAAGCCGGAGAGTGGCGCGTCAGATAGGTAAGCCGATAGGAAACGATGTCCTGATGAATAGAGACGAGTAGGTTGGGCAGTGTTCAGTACTGACAGCGGGATCGATCGAAAGTTAGAATGAACCGTTGAAAGCTATCGTGGTATCGTGACTACACAAAGTTGATACGGAATAACGGTGGTCAGGCCACAGTAATGTGAGGCGAATGACTGATGATCAGTGTTTTGGCTACACTTTTGACTGACCAGATACACCTTGCGGGACGGTTGGGTAGCGAAAACTTTGTGGCACGATTCTTGATCCGAGGAACATCTAGGGAGCCTGGTCAAGCAGATTCCAGGATACGCCCAAGGCTAATAGTAGCATGTGCTGATTTCTTCTATTGAGCCTTCAGGCGCCAGGCTGTGAATGCATATCGAGATTCTGAAACATTAGTTTGGGCGTGTTCTCGAACATATCAACGTTTATGAAACCTCGGAATCGCACACCCCGGTCTCGGCAGTCGAGTCAAGTATTGTATCGCACACGCATACTCTCGCAACTATGCGAAGTCATTCGATACGCATGCCTTTGCATGTTCTGAAGGTAATAGAGTATCAGCATTATGTTGAGGCCAGAGGTATTAATTCGGGGGGTTGGATCGTGTTTGCGTTTCGGTACCAGCTTCGCTGTTGTGGGACACAAGCACTCCGACTCATTTGAATCACTCGATCTGTTCTTACACGCTACATGTGGCACATAGAGTCCGGTAGTTGCTTCCAGCGCTCTGGGTATGAGATAGTCCAAGAGAAGAGCAGATCTGTGAAACGTCAAGGAAATACGTATACTCTAAAAAGGAGGCCAACTATGACACATTGTCAATTTGCACAGGCCGCGCAATAACTAGCGCTGACCTTGGGAAGAGCTTGATATGGTGACGTTTACCCGTTCGGTCATCGCAACTTGGCCCATTCGAGGTAGTTGAGGATATTTAGCAAAGTTCGGGATATTGACATTGACACACTGCTAGACTGCTAGACTGTTTGACTCGAGTAATTCGGGCAGGATAGAGGGATGGGCGAGTACATTCAGAAGACTGGCTTCTAGAAGACCGCTAGAAGGCCGCTAGCATCGTGAAACGCGTGCAGAGGCAAATTGCAATCACCATCTCAACTCCACTTCTACGACGATGCGTTAACAGCTTCATCTAGGCGATTGTCGCAGAAAAGACGTACGGCATTGCGGCAGAAGGCCCGACTATTCTTGATTTCAATTTGCCATGCAATGCACTTGTCACATTGCTTCTTGCAAAACCAGGTAGGGGCGTATGCATGGCGCCTTAAGAGTACATTTGATGAAAAAGGAAATCCTGACCATTGGCGAACGCGTATTACCATCTGCTCGCCCAAGAGGATTCGTGTAAGTCTTGCTAGGCGCTCAAAAGAAACGATAAGACGTATCCTGAGCTGAAATGAGGACGACGAACGGAAGCATATCTGGCTAAGACAGCAGAGATAGAAATGGGAAAAGCCAGATTCCAGTTTACCGCGTGCTGCGACCATGATATTGTGGACACCAAAAGCCACTGCGGTCATCGCCAAATATTTGAAGATAGAAGACATGAAAGGACTTGATTGGCTGCGTAGATAACCCTGGCCTCATGTGCCTTATCAGGCATGGGTGGTTTTACTAGTAGTGAACAAAGAACTATCGCGATGTAAACGTAGCGAGCATTCCTACTTGAGACATTGCCTGATGTCTGATTCTGAATGTCATAGACTCCTATGTGCAAGGCACTTGCGACAAGCCTAGAGGGAGACTCAGCATCATGAGAGAACATGCGATGTAGGATGGGCCTAGATGGGTGACAGGTCAACCCAAGTGGGCCAAATCGTCTTGTAGCAGCTTGTTGCAACGCTGCGGAAACTAGCGCTTCCTGACATCATTGAAGGAAGCGTTTGTCCTCGTCGATGACTTGCTGCAGACATCAGCCCATGTCGAATCCTTCCCAGCAAGTGTCCGCTCGAATCAGTGCCGTCTCCAAGCCCGGTGGACACAGGGAATGTGCGGGAGACCAGCGTGTCCTTGTCGCAAGTCGAACCCATCGACCGGGATCGCACGGCCCACCTCGTCTCATGATTAAAGCCGGCAGAAAAGGACCATCCGGCAAGCCAATCAGACAGGTAGTGCCGCTTGTCAGAAACGCCGCTTATGCAGTAACGTTCGCAAGTGAAGGCTCGGCTGGAGTAATGGCGATTTCAAAGCAGATGTGAAGGTCTAGTCCTCTGTGCACTAGATCGCTGAACATGTGGCGCTGTCACGTCTCCTTCATGCGATCTCGTACATTGAGCCTCGTGTTCGGCAACCAGCTCCGCTCGAATCTGCGCCTACTAAGCACCCCGGACGGCTAGACTAGCAGTTGGGAATCAGACGCGCTCCCATGCTGCAATGACAGTGACCCTCAAGGGAGGTAGCGGGAAGCAAGGTCGAGGGGACGGAGATCTTCGCACCAGGTTCGTGACTTAGACGCGAGTTACTTCTCTAACCAGAGTCTTGGTGGAACGAGCGGTAGTAGTTTCGCGACCGAGTAGCATCTGCCGCCACTACAGCTGTAATCAGCGACAAAGGCCTAGACCACTCATAGCGCCCTAGCCTCATTTGCGCGACAGCCTCCGTGAGCGGAGAAATCTGTCGACGGGTCGAATTCTCGCAAAGATACGTGCTGCGATGGGGCTTATGTGCCGATCGCTTCCCGATCGGCCCAGCGCAGGGTTCCTCGATAAGCAGTGAATCTCCCGGTAGATGATACTTGGTACTATGCAGCCTTGATTCGCATCTCAAGGGAAACGAACAAGGCAGGCCTGAGAGATGTTGTCTTATCCTAGACGCAGAGCAGAGCGAATCGGGGATGTGCGGTAGATGCAGCCACAAGTTGGTGTGGTGTGAATTTTGCAGCTGCCTGCGCTAGGTAAGAGACTTACGGGACGAGTCGGATCCATGTACGGGTAGCGTCGCGCACCTTGTCCATTGGGATCGTCGGCCGTTGCTGACCAGGCATAGATCCCTGCTTCCCGCGAGCAGACAACGGTCAAGAGACATGTAGGGTGTGGCAGACGGTAGCAATGGCCTGTCCGTAGTATAACCGCACGCGAAGCCGTCAACCCTGGAAACGGCACCCATGTTGAGCAAAATAAATGTCTGTCGGCTAGCAGTCGGAAGTTCCAGCGGCAGCGCCATCGGAGCTGTAGCCTGCTGTAGAACGAAAAGTCAAGCGACGTGCACGAGTCGCTCGACAAGCCACCCCAGCTGACCTTGGTCGACATGCACATCGCCGTCAGTCGTGTCTTGCGCAACGGTGGTGCAAAAGACCGGAGGCAGCTAATTATGAACAGCAACCCGATGTAACATGGCATGCATTCCTAACCTCGCTGACGAGATCAACATGCAAGTTCCCATATCTTGTGCAACTACTGCAAGAAGCGTGGCCGACTGTCCATGCGTCAAGAGGCTCCGTGGCGGCGCGTGTGTGAAGAGCATCAGCGAGAGTTCGGTTTGCACAAAGCAGCGGCAGTTATCGTCATGAATTACCAGATTTACAAGAATGCGCACATGCTGACGTTCGGAGGGAGCATCGTTGTGAACCATATGCGCCAGATGTGTGTCGGCGATGCAGCCATGATGTGTTGTGCTCGACATGCAAGTATCGAGCGGCGTCAGAATAGAGTTGATGTTCGCTCGGTACCTGACCTATCTCCCTGGTCGTGAGCAAGGCCAGCAAGCGTGCTCCCAGGGTTTCTCCGCACTGCGAACGCCTCGCTCGGAACATTTACAAGCCCAGGTCCCATGTCACGATCGGGACAGGGAGGGGGTTGCTCACAACTTGGAATGGCGCGCTGTTTCCCATGCAAGCCGTTCTCAAAGCCTGTCAGCCAAAAGAACGAAGCGGTGAATGCGCAGTAGTTTGGTGTCGCGTATCGTGTTTGCGCGTTCGCATTAACCCTCGAGCAGATGTGGGCGAAATCAGGCTTGTGACTTAATAAGGAATGGCATTGCATGGTCCAGGCGAGGCCGGCGGCGAAGCAGTAAACGCACCGAGGCGAGCCGTTGTGGTCAGCTCCGGCGCTGCTGCAGACATGTATTGCTATGTCCATGGGCTTAGGCGGCTATTCGCCGGGATGTTACAGCGACGTTTGTCAACGCGTGGTACTCGAGTTAAGCATAAAAGCCAATTTAACTTATTATAGGCACATTAGCAATTGTATCCACGCTGACATGTGCCGTGAGAGAGCTCTGCACACTACGTTACGCTACAGACAGGGCTGACTGGCGCGGACCACGTTGCATGAAGATGGGCCGAGGGCGATGTGCCCCCCTAAGGTCGGATGTTTCGTTCGGTGTCATGGTTCCGCAGAGGCCGCGAAAAGCAGCTGTCCCAGGGCCGATCAGCGACGATTTGAGCAGGCCGACCATGACCCGTCTCCCGAAAGACATTTCCGGGACGAGCATCGCGTGGCCGATCAGTGCTAAAAGGCGATTGGTGGGCGCCGGTGGGCTTGCATCGGCCAGTCACAGCGGGCGACGTTGGGGCGCGAAGAGGAGCTGCTGATGAGCCGTTTTGGGCGCGCTCGTTCACCGGCGGAGGCGCCCAATGATACACGAGATGGTGGGGGCGCTGGGCTGGTGTGGTGGTGCGACTGCTAAAACGGTCCAACTAGCGGCGGTGAATTGGACTTGAGGGCAGGATGCCAGTATGCGGCAGAAGTATGGAAGAATCGCCACGGCCAGTGACGCGTCAGATAGGGCCGTGAATGAGGG
>LR132597.1:0-19716 GCA_900634815.1 Paradendryphiella salina | reverse complement strand
CTGCTTTTTCTCTTCCTAGGAAAGTAGCCTGCGCCATACTTGGCGTCATAGTGGACTCTGCAATCGTCCTTGTAGCAGAACGTCCAATGCAAGTGTAAATGGGGTATGGCACCCTGGCCCGAGGCTACGTCCTCCGTGTACCATTCATCCTCTTTAGACTGTCTTTGGTCCTTGCTTGCATCTTCCCAGGCTCGGTTCTTTCCGTGAACCTTCTGGGGTTCCTTTTCTTGGAGTTGGGCTTCCTCTTCGTCCTCAGCCTCGAAGTATGGTTGTTCCTGGAATGCTAACTTTATCGCTTCCTCGGCTCCAGGGCCGGTAACAGCGATGCGTCCATCCCTATGGCTGCACTGATCGGCCTTGTGCGTATCGAACCCGCATGCCCAACATAGTTGGTTCCCTAGCCGCTGTCGTATCGTTGCGGCGTCAACCGTCCAATCGGTTGGCTTGACTTCGTCGTAGTCTACTACGTCTCGGGCTTCGACCGCTCGGGGGAGGAGCTCGTACGTGGCGTTGTCTAATAGCCTAGCTTCCTCATACAGTTCCATGTCACTGACGTCACTGTCGGTGGACTGTTCCCTATTCCTGGGGTACGGCGTGCTTTGTCTAATCATCTCGATTTTGACAGCTGCCTGTTTGTCTTGTTTTAAAGTCCCGTCTTTGTCATGGTCGCGTGCGAAGTGTCCCAATTCGCCGCACCGTAGACAGGCTTTGTTGTCGTAACGCTTCTGGCGTTCTTCCTTGGAGAGACCGTCTGGTCTCCACCCTTGGGTACCTTTTTTGTCTTTGGCCTTTTCTTGTACCTTGCCAGTCATGATGGCGTCGCCATCCTTGTCGTATCTGCCGCGCTGCCTTCTTGTGTTGGCTAAATTGGGTCGGAAGTATTTCTTCTGATCGTTTCGTTCCCAGAGCCTGTTGTCGATGCGCGTTGCTAACTCACTTAGAGCGTGCAGTGTTTCGGGCTTATCGTGGTGTACAAGGCCGTCCTTGACATTTTCTCTGAGGCCTGCTNGCATCTTCCCAGGCTCGGTTCTTTCCGTGAACCTTCTGGGGTTCCTTTTCTTGGAGTTGGGCTTCCTCTTCGTCCTCAGCCTCGAAGTATGGTTGTTCCTGGAATGCTAACTTTATCGCTTCCTCGGCTCCAGGGCCGGTAACAGCGATGCGTCCATCCCTATCGATTTTTGCTTGTAGCTGCTTGAACTCCGCTGTATATGCTGACACTGACGCAGTCTGCTTCAGGCGGGTGATCTTTTTCTCGGCCTGGTTCTTTGCGTCTATTTCCCCGAAGATGCGTCCCATTTCTTCTTTAAACTCCGTCCAACCAGCGAACAAGGCTCGTGTCTCGGTCTTGGTTCCTCTATGTTCCGTGTCGAGTAGGTAATCGTCTACATAGGGTTGCATCCAGTTGGAGGCCTTGTCCTACATGTATGTACTTGCCATGAGGATCTTTTCCTGGTCGGTGGGGACTTCGTTATACTCGCAGTATAGGTCGGTATGGGTGAGAAATGTTCGCAATCTCTCTCGATCTCCCCCATACTTCTCGGGTGCCGCTATCTTGGGTTTCCTTCTAGTGGCGGGTCGTTCGTTGGGAGTGGCCATCAGCTGATTTGAAAGCTGATTGATCATGTCCATCATGGCAGCCATCTGCTGAGCCTGGACATGGGCCTATCGCCTAAGATTCCTTATTTCTCGGGCACAAGGGTCATCCTCAGTGTCGGAGTCTGATGCTTCGAGCATTTCCTCGTTCTCCGGCCTTGGTTGAGCTGGCGCCGCAGGTCCCTGACCTCGAGCCACGTTGTTCTGAGCGTTTCCCTGAAATGCCATTTCTGAATCTTAATCGGGCAACCTGTTGGTTAAATCGTCCACTGAAATACAAGGTGGTCAAAGTGTTACATGGGGTTAGGCTATACTCCTCTAAGCTCGGTCCGTGTGAAGGCAAGATAGACTAAGCGGTAGTTCGTGAGGTATCGTATGGAATGTTCAGGTGGAAAGGAGTTATCGATGTTAACCAATAGGCAAAGATACCAATTCTATAAGCGATAGAATAACTAGTTGACAATCTGTGTAAGAGATGAACTATTTGAGTTGACCACAACGAGTGTAATAATGAAACCTTTCCATCCTTATATACTCGTTGCCAAGTCCATTACCATCCCATCCATCCCGTCTCGGCGGGAGGTTTGTGATGGCGCTGCCATCCCTTGCTGTATTGCCNGTACTAAGGCGAGATAGACTAAAGCGGTAAGCCGTGCGGTTTGTCTGGCGATTCGTGTGGAAAAGAGTTATCGATGTTAACCAAAAGGTAAGACAATCCAATTCTATGTGCGATAGAATAACTAGTTGGCAATCTGTGTAAGAGATGAACTATTTGAGTTGACCACAACGAGAGAATCAATGAAACCTTTCCATCCTTATATACTCGTTGCCATGCCCGTTGTCCTCCCTGGCATCCCTCGGATGCTCCTTTCCGGGGGAGGTTTGGGAGGCACTGGTGTCCCTTCATCTTCTGGCATCCCTTCCTTGGCGGGATGTCTCTTCTTGGCGGGAGGCCAGATCACGTGATCCGTGCGCCCCGCGCGGACCATTACCTTGCGACGGATGCTCCTCCTGGTGCCAACGTCGCATCCTTCGTCGAGAGGAGGTCTTTCCCTTGTTACTCGTAACACAAAGCTAGTGAAATACCATATTAGGTTAGAGCGGCTTGATTGGCTTGATTGTTGACAAGTCTGATCGTTGGTAGTGGTAGGTGTACGGTGCTTCCGGAATTTGGCACGGCAGCTGTCAGAACTGGGGATTGGGGTATATTATATAACGGTGATNAGGAGGTCTTTCCCTTGTTACTCGTAACAAGTAGCATGCAGGGTAATGTTTGCTACAGCTAATTTCAACTATAATGCACCGGCGGAAGATGCATAAAAAAAGAACTGGTTCTCCTTCCGTGACACTGTATATTGGTGAGAGTAGCAGAAGGCAAAAAACAAGTGAATCAGATGGTCACTACGAGGGTCGAACTCGCGACCTTGGCGTGTCATAGAAAGCTATTAGCACCACGCTCTAACCAACTGAGCTAAGCGACCGATTTGCTTTGTTATAATTGGATGAGAGAATTGTAGTGAAAATACAATAAATAGTTAATTGCAATATGCAGTGCAGAGCGTAGACGGTATATCCTGTGGGACAGTGATGCGGTAGGTTATAGTACTAATCTCGAGACCAAAACCACGAGCCCACCTGCCACACTTGTAGTTGCCAACCTTGTGCAATCTAACCTCTATCTCCACCCGGCGCTGATGGGAGGTAGCGTCTCAGGCCGACCATATCTCGACATGACAACTTCCATTCTTCGCGAGAAAGGTGCGATGATGCATACAAATGAAGTTCTGCGGCTCCTGGCCGGGTTCAAGGTATTCCTTAGCTACAGTGAGGTGACATCTTTTACCTAGTTCTCACGGCCGGAATAGTGCAACTGGTACGGTGTCTTTAGCACTTCGTCGACATGTACAAAAAACACACTCAAGGAACCGCTGCGCTCGTACGATGCTGGCTTGTGATGGAAATGTCGTGGGTGTCGCATTGACTAGGATCAACGAGCAGAACCAAGGAATTGTTGATAGTGATGCGTGTGAGTGCATGTTCTGGACAGAGAATGCGTGTGATGGGAATAGCCCGATGTACGAGTCGTGACAAGGGATCATATCGAAAAGATGGCGTTGCCCACACCTTCTGGCTTCGCAAATGACGGGCGTCATCACATCTCAACCGTCTTTCGAGCCCAGAACACCAAACCACCAAACGCGCAACAATGCCATCTCAACCCTTCTTTTACACGATGCTTTTTGATTCGCCCACGACATGTCTATTCTGCATTTCAAACCCATCCATTCCTCAGGAACCGCATCCGATGCGCTTCGGACTCATTGGGTAAAACGTGTGATTTTTCTAGGCGATCTGGCATAGATAGCGCCGATCGCTACCGACAGGCATCGTCATGGATCTGGCGGCAGCTTCTCCCACCACTCCCGCTAATGCAAACATTGTGTCAAGCTAAGCTTTTTGAGCCGCAAACTGCTTGGCTTTCCTTCCATAATGGGTGTTTTCGGTGTCCGAGGGGGGCGCCCGGGGGGGCACGACTAATCGACAGTAGGGGCACTGTGCAGACTTTGATGTCGACGATGATGTCACGTATGGAATTTGGACTTGAGTATTCAATGGCGGGAGTTTCTGTTAAAATGTACCACTGCAGCATCTGTGCCGGTTCTTTTCCCGTAGTAGTCTTGTCCCATTCCTAAGTCTGGGCAGCATGTCGGATCTTATTCGCGACTCGGCCTTTGGCCATATCGTCCGACTTGTCACACGAAGGAAATACTTGCAGTATCCTGAGGAGAAGGACCCCGAGCTGTGGAAGAAGTATGTCAGTCACGAAAAGTCTGGATATGCGGCCTACCATGGATCTACACAAGCACCGGAGAACGCAGGTGATCTGGACGAATTCACTCAAGCGCATGGTGTTCGCAGTCGCGAAGAAGGGCACGACTCTGATGACTCCTCCCGCACAGTGGGCGATGGGGTAAACGAAACCAGCGGTGTCCGCGTCGACCCCGAGAAGGGACGTGACTACCATGTTGTCGACTGGTATGGTCCGGATGATCCAGCAGTATGTCCGTCTTCTCTCAAACACGTCTGAATTCTACTTACATTCAATGAGAACCCACGTAACTGGTCCCGAGCGAAGAGATACTTTGTTACTTTCCAGATCTGCTTCCTCACCTTTTCGGTGTACATTGGATCCGCCATCTACACGCCTGGTGTCATGGGCGTGATGTCAGAGTTTGGCGTTGGTCAAGTACCCGCGCTCTTGGGTTTGACTCTATACGTTGCTGGGTACGGTCTTGGTCCTATCATTTGGTCGCCTATGAGCGAGATCCCCCAGATTGGTCGCTTGTGGGTGTACATTGGTACTCTCCGTAAGTTTGACATGTCTTTCAGGCGATACGTCGAATACTAACATCAATGCCAGTCGTCTTTGTCTTGTTCCAGTTGCCTACCGTCTTCTCGGTCAATTTGGGCATGCTCCTCGCTTTCCGATTCTTGACTGGTTTCTTCGGTTCGCCCGCTCTCGCGACAGGAGGAGCCTCCATCGCCGACATGTATCGGCCTAAGAAACAAGTCTACGGTCTGGCAGTCTGGGGAATTGGAGCAGTTTGCGGTCCGGTACTCGGTCCCCTTGTAGGAGGATGGGCCGTCATGGCTAGAGGATGGACATGGACCATCTGGGAAATCATGTGGCTTTCCGGCTTCTGCTGGGTATTGTTGTTCTTTTTCCTACCGGAGACGAGTTCGCCCAACATTCTACACCGTAGGACAAAGCGTCTGAGGCAGCTGACTGGCGATGATCGCTTCATTTGCGAGCAGGATATCATGGCCGCTCAGATGACGCCCAAGGACGTATGTATACCACCTCTCGGACTACGATATTAAGACGCTAACATAGTGGCAGGTAGTTATGATGTCGTTGGTTAAGCCAATCACCCTGAACTTCACGGAGCCTATCGTCTTCCTGCTCAACCTCTACATTGCCCTCATTTATGGTCTACTCTACATCTGGTTCGAGTCATTTCCCATTGTCTTTGAAGGCATATACGGATTCAGCCCGGGTATGCAGGGGGTGGCCTTTCTTGGTATCCTTGTCGGCACATTCATGGCAGCGATGGTGCTGTTTGCGTGGAACTATTACTACCTGGAGAAACAGTTCGACGAGAATGGCAACATCGCACCGGAGAAGCGCCTCATCCCTGCCATGGTCGGCTGCTTCTTTGTGCCCATCTGTCTCTTCTGGTTTGGATGGTCTTCTAGGCCTGACGTCAACTACATGGTACCCATTGTTGGATCTGGCTGCTTTGGTATTGCGGCTTTCACGCTCTTCCAAGCTGTACTGCCATACTTGAGCGATGCCTACCCGAACTCTGTTGCTAGTGTGCTAGCAGGCAACGATTTGATGAGGTCTTCATTCGGTGCGGGCTTCCCTCTGTTTGCAACTGCCATGTACACCAAGCTGGGAGTCGACTGGGCGAGCAGTTTGTTGGCGTTCCTGGGAATCGCCTTTATTCCGATCCCATTCGCATTGTACAAGTGGGGTAAACAAATCCGACACAAGAGCAAGAAGGCAAGAAAAGACATCTAGGGAGTCGGGCCACGAAAAGAATTTGAATGTAGCCAAACAGTCCTGCCGGACTATAATGTAAATTTTGTCATACAAACCGCAGTGCTGCAACATGGGGCGTGAGCCAAACCACGTCTCGAGCAATCTCGATGCTGACGTCATGATGGTAAATCATAGGGGCTTCAAGGATGCGTGCATCGAAGCCCATGTCGTCTGGCCGCAGCATCACAGCATTAGGCCGCGCGGACGAGGTCTCGACTGCGGCATGCCCTGGAGAGGAGACGTGGAATCATCTGGACCCTGATCTCCAAGGCGTGATGTCGTAGGGTAGGGTTACTTTCGGGACGAAGGTACTGGGCAAGGCGTGCGTGTTGCAAGGGGAAGCTTCCAAGGTCACGGCCGCCAAGATGGACTAGTTCAGTCTGGTGGATGCGCTTGTGGCAATATCAACGGCAGCCAGAAACGGCGAGAGCGAGGTTCAAACGCTTGGGGAAGGCTAGAGGACACGGAAGGCATTGCAGACGAGTGGGAAGGGAGCCACGCAGGGCTACGGGCCTTGCAGGTGCTGTCGGACTCCGGGGCCGCATCAATCAATGCTGGATATGTCTAGAGATGCTGCACCCTCCCTCTTCCGCCCGTGCCCCGCGATGTAGGCTGCTGATTCGTGCATGCACCGCCACAGAAAGCTCGCGAACAGGTTTGAGGCGCTGATCATTTCCGCAGACGGTCAAGGCCGGCCGGCGTCGTGATTACCATGAGCAGCGGACTTCGACGAGGCGTGCGCTTCTCGAACCCAGCTCACAACAACGCACTGCTGCCAAACGTCGTGGCCATGGCCGACGCCTCTAAGCCCGTTGTCGCAAACGCCCCCGAACGTCATCGGCTAGAAAGCTCGGGGTCCGGCTCGTCTGGTGATTCCGATCACGATGCCCATCTTGGCACGGCTGCCATCGAGGACGGAGAGTACAATTTTGCTCCTCCCGTGCAGGCGAGCAACGGTGTCGACGACATTGCTCCTCTGCGTGAGCCCACGTACAGCTGGAACACCAACACCCCGCCCTCGTCGCGCCCCCGCGGGCCTCACATCATGACAGACGTGCCGCCAACGCCCCCGACCAACGGCACCAGCAGCGGCAGCGGCCCCAGTTCCTCGACCCGAGGACCGCGACCGTCTGCAGTCCGCACGCCCAGCAACGCATACGCCCCTGCCCGCCGCCCCCAACAGTTCTCGCTGAATTCCAACACGCACCGCCAGCGCAACAACTCGGCCACGCGCTCACGCCGCAACCCCAACGCCGAGTACCGCGCCCAGGAACAGGCCTACGTCCAGCGCATCCGCCAGGAGGACCAGCAGGATGGCTTCTTCGACCCGGCTCTGCGCACCCCCAGCCTGGGCTACAGTACCGACTCGGAGACGGACGACGAGTCGCCCTCGACCGCCGAGTATGTCGACAACGACCCCTACGACCAGGAGACGCTGCTCTACTATGGCAACGACGACATGCAGCCCTCGATTGAGGAGCTGAAGATCCCCGCCAACCGCGAGCGCCTCGAGTGGCACTCGATGCTGGCCAGCGTGCTGACGGGCGATGTTGTCAAGCAAGAGAAGAAGCGCCTGATTGGCAGCACGGAGCAGCAGGGCGACAGCACCATGAAGGCTGAGATCTGGATGGGCATCCGCGCCAAGGTGTGCGGACGCTCGCTGCAGGCACAGCGACGCATAGTCGACGACATACGGAGCAAGATCAGGGCCAACCTCGAGAGCATCATCTCCTTTGAGGTGGGTGGAGAGGCCGAAGCAGGCCAGACGGCCGCCCAACAAGTCGAGGACATTGTCAAGAAGATTGAAAAGGTGGAGAGCGTCTACCCCACACACCAGGCTCTCGAGGCTGCATACCCCAGGGCCGCCTCCCAACCGTACAAAGACGCCTGCGACGCCGTCATCGCCTGGCACAACACCATCGCCCTCATCAACACCGAAATGTCCATTCTCAAGAAATGGGTCGGCAACGAGGAGCTTGACTTTACCAAACCCCGCCCGCGCTCCTCGCAAGACCACCATCTGACCGACGAGTCTTCGTTTATTGACCGCATACTCAAGGAGGATGGTCTCAAGTCGCTGCAAGGCGACACCAACCTACTCGCGCCCCTGGAAAAGGTCATCCAAAAGGCCAAGACCACGCTCATCGCCAACGCCGAGGGCTTCGCTGACAGACACCTACCGCCGTACATTGAAGAGCTGCTCACCCTCATCAACTTCCCCTCGCGCCTACTCCAGGAAATCATTCGTGTTAGGCTGTCATACGCCAAGAAAATCAAGGATCCGTCACAACAAGGCGTCATGATGGCCGAGCAGATGATTGCCCAGTTCCAGATCCTGCTTGCCATGGCCGGTCAAGTCAAGGAAAGCTACATGATCATCTCACGACCGGAGCCTGGCTGGGACTTGCCTCCCTGCATCGAGGAGAACTTTGACTTGGTCGTCCTTGACGCCCTGAAGTTCTACTTCAAGATGCTTAACTGGAAGCTGGCCGCCAACAAGAACACCTTCAAGGAAGCTGAAATCCTGGAGCAGGAGTGGGACTTTTGCAACAAGCTGGGCAGACAGCTTCAGGGTGGCGACGTCGAGACGGCAGAACAGTTCAGTGTCCTTACCTCCAAGTCGCTCACACGTCTCAGTGCCCACTTTGAGCGAGAACTTCAGCGTCGACCAGACGAACTTACTGGATCCGAGATGGAAAAGCGCTACAAGCAGATTCTCGATTCCGTCCGTGTGCGACAGCGTAAGCTATTCCGTTTTTCTAGGATCCTGACACAACGCTTCGAAAATTGCACAGAGTACAACATCAACAACATCGACCTAGACGAAGAACAGCTACACGAGCTGTATGAGTCGTTGGTCATGACGGGTCACTTCCTTGTCGAGACTACTGGTGGCAACAATAATGGCGTATACATTGTTGCATCACCGACAGCACTTGACCGCTATAAAGATATCCAGTCACTTCTCACGACCTGTTACCATGCCGAAGAAGCTCCGGAAGACCCCTCGAACCCATACATTTTGATCATCAGACCAGAGCAGCCACTGTACTGGCCGGGCAAGAAGATGTTAGCCAACATCGTCGAGCCTCATCTAGATCTCAAGGCTGGTCGCTTGCGTCTTGTTGCCGATGGATCCCAGCAACGATTGGCTAATGCAAACATGTCGTTCCTATCGTCCATCGCGATCGAACTGAACACCTTGATCGATCAGCGCGCCAATCTTCCACGTGTTAATGCTGAACTGCAGAAGATCAAGAAGACTGCATATGGCCTGTCAAACACCATCATGGACAGTGTTGAGATTGTTCGCAGACAGACTGTTGGTCTTGATTGCCAGGACCTTATCCAGACTTGTTTCGCTTTCGCAACCGAGTTTGGTCAACGTTCAGTGCTCTACATGGACTACAACCGCCGCGCGATGAACAACATCAAACTGACTAGGTTAGCACTCGACTGGGTCAGTTTCATCTGTGACGACTGTATTGCATCCGATCGCAAGACATTCCGATGGGCTGTTGTAGCTCTAGAGTTCGCCATGATGATGACTCGCGGTCAGAACATACTGTCCATCAGCGACGAGGAATACTCGCAGTTGCGTCTCAAGGTCGCTGGTTGCATGTCGGTCCTCATCTCCCATTTTGACATCATGGGCGCCAGGTCTACCATTGCCGCCCAAGCCGAGCGTCAGCGATTGAACGCCATTGCGGGCAAGAGCATGCTCGACCCCAAGAATGCCAAGGAGGATGATGAGTCCATCCGGCTCACACAAGAGCAATGGATGCAGAGCCTTGAAGAGATCGACTCTTTCCGCAAGGATAAAGAAGCCGAACGTCAAGCCCTGGGTAGAGTGCTGGAGGACTCTAACGAAGCCGATCGGGCTCTTACCTACCTCTCCTCCTCGGCGACCAACGTTACCCTCCGATGGCAACAGGGTCAATTCGTTGGTGGCGGTACCTTTGGATCCGTCTACGCAGCTATGAACCTCGATTCCAACCACCTCATGGCCGTCAAGGAAATTCGCCTGCAAGATCCTCAGCTCATCCCTACCATTGTCGCTCAAATCAGAGACGAGATGGGTGTGCTACAAGTACTGGATCACCCCAACATTGTGTCTTACTACGGTATCGAACCGCATCGAGATAAGGTATACATCTTTATGGAATACTGCTCTGGTGGTTCGCTTGCTGGTCTGCTGGAACATGGACGCATTGAAGATGAGACTGTCATTATGGTCTACGCGCTACAGATGTTGGAGGGTCTAGCCTACCTACACGACTCCGGTGTAGTGCATCGTGACATCAAGCCCGAGAGTAAGTCAACCAATTCTCATCATGCGGATGAAACACTAACAAATTTTTCTTAGACATCCTCCTGGATCACAATGGCGTAATCAAATTCGTCGACTTTGGCGCTGCAAAGCTCATAGCCCGGCAAGGCCGAACCCTCGCCGCCGAACACAACGCCACCCGTCAAGGTCGCCAACGCTCCATGACCGGAACACCCATGTACATGTCCCCCGAAGTGATTCGTGGCGGAAGCACGGGTCGCCACGGCGCCGTCGACATCTGGTCGCTCGGCTGCGTGATTTTGGAAATGGCAACGGGCCGCCGTCCGTGGGCATCCATGGACAACGAATGGGCCATCATGTACCACATTGCCCAAGGTGATCCGCCGCAACTCCCGTCTAAGGAACAGCTCAGCGACACGGGCATCGACTTTTTGAAAAAATGCTTCGATCGCGATCCGAACAAGCGGGCTAGCGCCGTCGAATTGCTCCAGCATGAATGGATCATGACGCTTCGGGCGCAACTCAGCCTCGAGCCTGCTACGCCGAGCGATAGCAATTCTAGCAGTGGCACCCCACAGACTAGTAGACACAACTCTGCTTACAACTAAACGAAATCCTTCCTACCTTCCTCTATTGCCTTACGCACAAGGGAGTCGGGTTTGGTTGGGTTTGGGTTTTTGGGTTGTACTTTTTTCACTTGAGTTGACTGCTTTTCTCTTTTTTTTCCAATTGTTGCTAGTGGCTCGTCGTCGTCTCTCGCTGCACAAGCTCGAAACTATCCAATCCCAAGGCGGCGGGGCCCCCCTCCGTTTTGCCAGTTCAAATTTCTCTCAGAATCTTGAGAAAGAGTGTACATGTCGTCGTTTTGTCCTTGTCGTCTCATCTATCGATAAGAGACGGCCTGCCTTTGGATTTGTGGAGAATTGCCTTCATTGCGCTTTTCTCCCTTTCCCTTTTCCTCGTCCTAGTTCATTCTATCAATCTTTGGTATCAAGCATACATGGCATAGCCGTAGCACTCCTTGCACGGGGAAGTTGTTCAGTCGAGGCTAAAGGGAAGCTGCGGTTTTGGCGGTTTTGCATTAGCGACGGCGTTTCTGTCAGTTTTTTTTTCTGCTTTCAGCGTTTCAACTATTATCGTTTTGGGCACAAGAGAGGGGGTTATCAAGTAGCATTCCTCTCTCTCTCCCCCCCTCTTTTTTTCTGTCTCTATATTCATCTCTCTGTCTCTCTTGGACCATTGCGATACCTTCGTTTTTTTCTTTCTTTTGCTGTCCTTTAACGACCGGTTTGGGAGTGGTGGTTACGTACATATATCTAAGCAACGATTGCCCTGCGAGGCTTATATAGACATATCTTGGTTCTGAAAATTGTAATTCTTAGCCTGTGGTTCAATGAAGCCGTATGGATTAGACCCTCATCGCTAGCGTAGCGACAAGGGGTAAGTGACAGGATGTAGAGTCTATATATGGCCTTCCAGTACCCCAGTCGTATTCTTATCTATCGTGAACATCAATGGACACCCCCTCCCCCGTCTATTCCGTCACCATTGTTCTATTTTCCGTCGCGCATGTTGCGGAAGAAATCCATGACACCGGTGAAGACAACGAGAAGGATACCACCTCCAGGACCCAGTCGGAGCACCTTGGGCAGGAAGCCCTTGTACAGCGCGGGGAAACCCTCCTCCTTCATGACAGTGCCGAGCGCAGGCCATGCCCAGTTGTACTTGGGGATTGAGCCAGCAACCTTGGGCGAGTTCTGGATACGTGACTTTACCACGTCCATGGGAGTGTTGAGGATAGTACCGACAGTACCACCGATAGCACCAGACATGAGATCGTTTGTAATTTGACCCTTCTTGTCAGCTGCCACGGGCAGGAGAGCGCGGACCTGGAAGATGCAGCCAAAGTATCCGGCGTTCCACAGAATATGCCTCCACATGGTTGACTCAAGACCCTGGTACAGAGTAAGAGGACCCTCTTGCTTGACAATCTTCATGACACAGTCCACCATGCCATTGTACTTGTGCGCTTGCGCCTTGTCTTGTAACCGGATCTTGACGAGCTCGAAGGGTACGACGACAAAGGCTTCGGTTGCGCCGGCTGTCGCGCCAGTGAGAATAGAGAGGGATTGGTTCATCTTGGCTTGGCCGAAGAGGTTGCGGTAGAAGGTACCCCATGAGTCGTTGGCTGCGAACTTGGTGGCCCTAGGTTGTGTTACTGTGAAGTCCAGTCTCGCGGGTGCGATGGAATGGGTAGAGTGAGACGCACCTCTTTGGTGCTTCCATAAGAATGGGGGCGGTGATACCGCGGTACAATCTTGAAGCCCTGCCAGACGTCAGCCCCGCTGGTTCGTCCCCACCGATGGGTCATAGCTGTACCCCTCATTCTTGATGATCTTCCTGAAGCAATCTACCATGCCATTGTATGCATCATCGCCGACCGCCTTGCCGGTTTGAAGTTGTCTGCGCACATTTAGAGGCGGTTACACGGTTTGGTCGGACATATGGACCCTTACACTCGGGTCTTGACGACATCCAGAGGGTACCTTTGGAACGAGTCAGCGGTAGTTCTTGCAAAAGATGTGTCGACGGATGGGCCATACATGATCAGAATCTATATGCGCCCAATGTATCAGCACTGGCAAATCTCACGCGAGCTCCGTGGGAAGAGTTGCGCGCACTCACCTCCGACACACCAGCCACGGCACCTGTACATAATCAGCATGTGTTTACTAGGTACCATAGCTAAAGCTCTACGGGTGTCACGGCGCAAGCCTGGTATGCACCGGAAAGCAGTCGGAGTCGCATGACTTTTGTTGCGAAGCTACAAGAATTCCCACAGATAGCCGTCGCATCGGAATTCAACGGTAACAGAACAGTTGCAACTTACCGGCCGCGAACTGGTAGACGAAAGGCAACGGCTTCGCATCGGCAGCAGACATGTTGACGGTAGGAGGGTGAGCGAAGGGAATGCCGGAGGGGAGGGGAGAAGAAAGACCGGTATTGGGCGAGCGATTCACGGCACACACACTCTGGGGAACGAGCCCTAGAGCGTGGGAACTATTTACAAAGTGGTCCTAGCTTCTTGACTTCGCTCCCAAGATACAGCTTCGGTTGGCGTAGGAGCAATTGGCTGGCCCGTCTCTGTTTCCGATTTCACAGAAGATACGGCAGCATGCACGGGATGTAGTAATAATAAGCCAAGTCAGGTCAATCCAGGCACTGATTTGGTTCAGGGCGCCCCAGCATAGCCGGCGCGTGTCCCACCCTGCCTCTGGTCGGCTCGGGGACCGACATCGCTCGACTCCGACAGCCGTTGCCGCCGTCACGTGATCTCGCCCTCGAGCTCCTCAAGACATGCAATCCTATTGGCTGCTCGCGACGCGTGAACGCGCTCAACGCCTTCATCCATATCCATGTCTACGCGACAAAAGTCCTTCTTTGATCAGGATCAGAAGCCAAAGGTACCTCGAATACACAAGCCTCTTACCAGGGTCGCGTACTGATCCAGCCCCGCGTAGCAATACCGAGGCCAATGGAACCGCCCGCGCAACGGTGCCTTTCCCCACCACCAGAGTAACCAGAACCTACCCCCAACGCGCCAGGTAGTGACTGGTCCACCTATTATGCCGTCAACACAAACTCGCACCAAGCTCAAGGCTTTTCAATTCATCGAGGGCGCGCCATCCGTCGAGACTGCCAAAGAGCGCGAGGCTGAGAAAGAGAACCTGGCCAACGCGCCCAGCAAAGCGCCCAAGTCGATAGGGACACCAAAGGCCAACAGAGTCGTCAAGGATGCTGGGAATACGAACAAGACTCCAAAACTGCCGACCGTCATAGACTGCCCGCCGCCGTCGACACCAGCCACAACGAGACTACCGTTGGCGGATCTTGTCGGTAACGTCGACGATTCCTCGAGACATGCGCCGCCACCCGTCGCCTCTCCGGAAGAGCAATTGATATGGAGAGGGTCGCAAGCAGTAAACACACCCTTGCCACGGAAGAACAAGAAGCGCGCTAGGAGTTCGTCGCCCGTCGCTCCGTCACAAGAGGAACACAGACTGGACTCGAATCGGCAAGATATTACCACGCCTCAGGCCGACCCCGCCATGGAACTCTGGTCGCGATACACGAACAACAAGGGAACGCCAAGCGCCAACAAGAGCGTAGCATTCGCACATCTCATCAACGAGTCGTCACCAAGGTCCGCCGCCGCCGCTGGAAGCGTCAGCGGGCTTCGTCGATGGGCAAGCTGTGGCGTTGAGTTTCCCGCGTCAAACAGGAAGAAGCGAAGGACTCACGGTGTGTTTCAGGCGGAAAAGGAGACAGCCGAGGACGTGTTTGCTGCTGCTCCGAGCTCAGATGGCATGATGCTGGGCCAACCCGCGAAGCCAAACCTTGCGAGTATGGTAGAGCGGATGAGGGAATGTGTGTCCAAATCACAACCCCGCATGTCTTCACAATTTCCATCGAGTTCATCGCCGTTACCCGGGGTCGGTCATGGCCAAGATACATCGTCGGGCTCCCCTCTTCAGCGGCGCGCGCGAGGACACGACGCAGATACATCTGAGACCCTGCAGCGCGACTCGGAATCTTTGGAGGACGTTTTGGAAGAGGATGAGGAGCTTGTGCAAGACGAAGCATCTATCAATGTGGAACGAACTGGTCGCTCTTCACCTCAACCATCTCAAGGTTCTTCCGACGATTTTGGCGACGACGACTTTGATGCGGACATGGTAGATGCTTTGGACGTATCTCCCCAACCAGTCCCCCCAATGCACCACGCTGCCGTACCAAACGAACCTGCAAATGCCCCTCTGCAAAAGCAGCAGACTGCAGTTCCTCGTTTAACACCTGGAAGCGATGACGACGAGTTTGGAATGGACGATGAAGATGACTTTGCCGCTGATCTAGAGCATGTCGCATCGCTATACGATACGAGGTCGTTGGAGTCTCACGCAGCTGATTCAGCCCCGACAGCAGGCACTGGACCATCTGCAGCTACTGGAGACGCAGCTCCCGCCCAGGCCATCAATCTCATAGACGATGATGATGACTTTGGCGAAGATATAGATGCTGACGAGTTTGCCGCTGCTGAAGTTGCAGCTACACAAGTACCAGCGAATACTGTATGATCATGCAGCCACCTCACATAAGAGATTATACTAACTCTCGAAGAGTCAACAGGACAATAGAGCTATTCAGCGTTACCTGATCAAACGGGTAGACGAAAGCTGCTATATGACTGACCGTGGCTATCAGATGCCTGAGAAAGTAAGTTGCGCAGCGGGAAACGGACCGTGCAATATAACTAACTCTTTGTAGGTGTTATTGGTCGAAGAAGAGAAGACAAAGTTGTTCAAAGCAATCACTCTACGACAGGCTTGGTTTGACACGCCCTGCACGATTGGCTCCTTCGTACATGTCATTGGAGAGTTCACAAGCACTGGACAGTGCATTATCGACGATCACAACAGCATGCTTGTCCTGCATCCCGATCATTTGATCTCTTCAACGGTCGTTGCAGATTCTTTTGGTTGTTTACGACGAGCAGTGCTTCAAGACCGTGTAAAAGCCACTAGTAAAGCCAATGCGCCCATGTTATATGGAACCCTCCTCCACGAGCTCTTCCAGGAAGCCATAAAGGTGAATGAATGGGATACCACTTTCCTCTTGGAAACTATCGAGAAGCTCCTACCGAGTCATTTGGAGACCATACTAGAGATCAATTCGACATGCGAAGCCGTCAAAGAGCACATGAGCAGCAAGCTACCTGAGTTGCAGGCTTGGGCCAAGATTTTTGTTCGCGCAGAGCCCCAAGCTGACGCTATTGTTCGAGAGCGGAACGGGCGACAGTCGATTATGAGTATCAACAAATTGCTCGATGTTGAGGAGCATATTTGGTCTCCTATGTATGGATTGAAAGGCAACATTGATGCGACTGTTCAAATTACGATGCGTGATAACCAGGGGGAGCGGACCTTGACCGTTCCTTTTGAAGTCAAGACCGGCAAAATCTCTTCCAATGCTGCACACGTCGCACAAACAGCGTTGTATAATCTATTGTTGTCGGATCGATACGGTAAGTTTTCAACAGTTTCTCCATTCTCAACTGACTGTTATAGATGTCGATATTGCATACGGTATCTTGTATTACCTCGAAACCTCTGACATTAGCCGCATTCCTGCTATTCGCAACGACATCATTCACATGATCATCAAGCGCAACGAGTTGGCTTGCTACGTTCGAGATCGCATCGAATTCCCACCGGTATTGAAAGAGGACTTCAAGTGCCAAAAGTGCTATGCGCAGGAAGCATGCTTTCTCTACCACAATTTAGTAGAGGACGGAAAGGGCGACATGTTGAACAAAAAGGCAAAAGAGCGATACGATGAGCTCGTCGCACCACTACAGCCTTCTCACCGAGAATTCATGAAGAAGTGGGATACACTTTTGACGAAGGAAGAGACGGATATGATGAAGTTTCGAAGAGAGTTGTGGACTATGCTCAGCACAGAACGTGAGAAATTAGGCCGTTGCTTTTCAAACGTCATACTAGAGCCTGGATCTGGATATGAGGAGAAGAATAGCCAGAAGATTAATCGCTACAGCTACACATTCATCAAGCAGCGGGCAGCCCCGGGATTTTCCTTTACTGAGTCTCAACTCATTGTCGGAGAGCCGATCGTCGTATCCGATGAGCAGGGTCATTTCGCGTTGGCCAATGGGTACGTAATAAATGTCAAAAAGCGCCGCATCACTGTCGCTGTTGACAGACGCCTACACAATTCACGCACCAAGCTTCCCGGATTCAACTCGCAAAACAATCAGACTTTCTCTGGCATCATGGAAGTCACCAAAGAAGGCGAAATACCTGTCCAGGATGAGGCCGACGAGGAGCCAGTCTTGTACCGACTAGACAAGGACGAGTTCAGCAACGGCATGGCAGCCGCCCGCAACAACCTTATCCAGATCATGGATACCAACGTTTACAAGGCTCACGACTTGCGTGCGCTAATTGTAGATGGTCGAGCTCCTGCTTTCAAACCTAGCACAAGCGCACCTTCAATGCCTCAGTCGTCGCAAATGTCCATGAACTCGGATCAGAAGGCCGCTGTGTCCAAAGTCTTGTGCGCAAAAGACTATGCTCTTGTGCTAGGCATGCCAGGAACGGGAAAGACGACTACCATTGCACACATCATCCGCACGCTTGTTGCTCAGGGCAAGAGTGTACTTCTCACGTCATATACGCATACTGCTGTCGACAATATCCTTCTCAAGATTCGAGACGACAAAATTGGCATACTGCGGCTCGGCGCTTCGAAGAAGATCCACCCTGAAGTTCAAGGGTTTGCCACTGTCGCTGCAGAGTCCAAGGAGAGTGTGGAAGAACTTGAAAGATCATGGATGCAGCCGCCTGTCGTGGCTACTACCTGTCTGACCATCAACCATCCTCTATTCAACCGCCGTGTCTTTGACTACTGCATTGTCGATGAAGCATCTCAGATCACATTGCCGGTGTGCCTTGGGCCAATACGCATGGCTCAGAAGTTCATCCTGGTCGGCGACCACTATCAGTTGCCACCCTTGGTACAAAACAAGGAGGCTATGGAAGGCGGACTCGATATCTCGCTGTTCAAGCTCCTCTGCGAAGCTCACCCACAGGCAGTCATCAGCTTAGAGCACCAGTACCGCATGTGCGCCGATGTCATGCTTCTGTCCAATGCGTTCATCTACTCCGGACGATTGAAGTGCGGCACACCGGCCGTCGCTTCTCGTACGTTGAAGCTGCCCAAACCCGACGGCCTTGCGGCCTACCATCGTAAGCTACAACAATCTCGGTCTAGTGCAGTGCCAGCCTGTGCGGGTCCTGATGCAGCTAATTGCTGGCTTTCGCGCTCTCTATCACCGGATCAGCCTGTGGTCTTCATCAACACGGATCTCATCTCCCTAATTCTCGAAACACAAGCTGGAACCCGCATGACCAACGCATTCGAGGCGCGCCTCGTCACACAGCTCACCGTGTCGCTACTCAGTCTAGGTGTCGCTGTCGACGAGATTGGCATCATCGCTTTCTACCGTTCGCAGCTTGCCCTGTTAAGACAAGGTCTATCTGCTGCGTACACGCAAACGCAATCGTCCGCAGCATCAGCAATTAGCGGCCAAGGCTGCGCAGGTGTTGAGCTACACACCGCTGATAAGTTCCAAGGCCGCGACAAAGAAGTCGTCATTGTATCCTGCGTACGCAGCAACGAGAACAGGGTTGTCGGCGACCTACTCAAAGACCGAAGGCGCATCAACGTCGCCCTAACACGCGCTCGATCCAAGCTCATCATTCTAGGAAGTGAAAATACTCTTTCCAGCAACGACCTCCTCGGCGACATGATCGCTCTATGTCGAGAGAAAGACTGGGTTCTTGACCTCCAGCCGGATACGGTAGAATCTCATGCCTTTGAAGACGGCCTCACTCAGACCAGCAAAACTCCAGTTCGACCATCCCACCCTTCTTTTTCTTCTTGTGTACCAGATACCGCCATGGCCTTGTCGCTTACACCCAGTCCCTCCAAAAAGCGAAAAGCACTCAATGATCTCACAACCGCTCCCGCCAAGATCAACGCCAGGAGTCCCAAGAACAAGGTTGGAAGCAAGCCAGGGAATCCTCACAGTCCGGAAACTAAGAGGTTACCCGGCAAGGTCTTCACAGCAGGAAAACGAGGTGTTCTGGACGGTAGACCCATATTGAGGGATATTTACAATAGCGCTATCTAATGCTTGGGCTGTTGGGATGATTTGAATAGTGATGCCTGCTAGGAAAGACTACACGCTAAGGCAAGCTTGGCATCTTTCACCGTGCGGTTTACCAAGGAATAGGATAATAGGAAGCGAGGACTTTGTGTAGGATATTACAGCGTGGTTTGGATACACATTAGCGTAGCATGGTTGGATTAGGCATCACACAAAGCAAATGAAATCACAAGACACCGAGGGCCTCCGGCTTCGACCTTGACCTTGGAGCTTATCTCCGTACTCGTCGCCGGCTTTAGCCACAAGAAGAGAGGTTCGTCGCCACGCCGCACGCGAGTCATTCCACGACCTCTCCATCCCCACATCACGACAAGACCACAAAATCTTTCTACACGTCGGAAAGACAGGAAGCAAAAACAAAATACATACAACAGCGGGGATTCGCTAGTGGTCACCCACCTAACTACTAATCCGCCGGTA
>LR132596.1:0-16900 GCA_900634815.1 Paradendryphiella salina | reverse complement strand
CCTAAAGCCTAACCCCGTGTAACACTAAATTAGACTTCTCGACCATGATTATGACGCTTCGTACCATTGTGGGGCTGTGAATCACGTGTTGACAGGTGGCGGCGCGTACGCGACCACCATTACTACTGTATAGTTTGTACCTAATATTCCTGGATAGTGTAGAATAACGCGAGGATGTATGTTGGCTTTAACTAGATTTCCTGCCGCTATTCAGGATACAGCAGATTCGAAGCGACATAGTATGTAAAAGACGATTTATTCGTCGTGTGCAAACTCTGTTCTACTCTGCTTATTCAATCGTTTTCTTTCGACCATAATTTCCGCCTTCATTTCGTTAGGTTACCTTATCTTACATATCAAGAACCGTTGGTGTGTGAGCATGTACCGCGATGGTAGCTAGAGATGCGAAAGGGACGTGTTGTTCCCATGCAAATATCAAAAGGGAACCGTGCATACTATTGACAACCCCTCAATCCACAAAAGCACCTATCTCAAAATGGGTTCAATAGCAGGATAAAACGCATTATCCACTTAATCTCATGAGTTGATCTACTGTATCTTCAAACCAGCAGCTTTCTCTCTCTCATCTTTTTCATACACCCAACTGAAGATGTGTGATATCAAAAAAAAAGAAGGAAAAGAAAACAGAAAAAAGTATCAAATCTCATCATCATGTTCTGACGTCCATTTTCCTCTCTCATACACACGATTCCTCCACTCCCCACTATACGATCAGTCATGGACGACTATAACCCCTCCCTAAACACACTCCTCCGGCTCTCCGTCGGACTGTTATCCGTACTATCGACACTCCCATTCTTCCTATGCTGCCTCGCACTAGGCATTGTCGCCGTCGCAGCCCCATGATAGCCCGTATCAGCATCCATGACCGGTCTCGGGCTCACGCCCCTCAGACTGGCGGCATTATCATCACCAAACGGATTCTTTCCACTCTGTGCATCGAGATGCTCGTCGTACGAGTCGCGCGTACGGCTGCGTCCACGGGCAGGTTCATGAGTCGCATAAGGGGCAGCGGGCGCATACGGATTAGCCGTCTGAGGATGGGTAGACGCTGGTTCATGGAGACCGAGTTCCTGTTCCTCGTAATAGGCTTCGTCGCCCACGCGCGAACTCCATGCCTCGTCGGGATCCAAGCGGCTTCCTGCGCCACGGCTACCGCCGTTGTAACCCGCGTCTTCGTAGCCGCTACCTGTCGTGTATCTGTTGTTCCGGTTCTTGAACTTGCGCACTTGGGTGTCGATCCAGCCTTTGATACCTGTGGGAGCCGGACCAGGGTAGTTTGAGGTTGCGCCGCTGTCTGACGACCGGCTGAGGGCCACCATAGGGTTCATTGAGGGAGGTGGCAGACCATTGCGTGAGGCGTTCCATCGCGCATAGAAATACCATCCAAAGTACGAGATGGAGAGTAAGAGGAGGAGTATTATTGCAAAGACTAGCCAGCCGTTCATGGTGGCGGTGGTGGTATGGGTGCGTAGGAGGGTGTGATTAGGGTCGCATGTGTGGATGCCGTGGGTTGGGTGTTGCGGTTGCTGCGGAATCGAGTGTCGTCTCCTAATGCGGAACCAGGTGACGGGGCTGAGGATGTGGCGGGCGAGTCTGGTATATGTCGTCCTCTATCTGCGCCGCAATGCTCAAAGTGCTGGTGTAGCTGACAAGCCCGGCTGAGCTACCCTTTCGCACCAGGATTCTTCCTCAGTTCCCGTTGCCAAGTGATGACGTAACAGCTGCTTACGTCGCTGCTCGCAACCACGTGAATGACAAGTGTGTTGGCATTAGAAAGCGAGTGCGCTTAATGTTTGCAAGAGAAACACATTTGACTCTTTTCCTGGCGGATATGGTCTCGTTTTCGCGGTCAAAGTATAAGACGCGCACGCATGGTTTCAGATTGATGTGTACTTTTTGTCTCGCGCGACCACATGCACCCAATTATTGAACATGACGCACGCGGACTAGCGCGCCTGTAAGACGATAAAAACGGAGCAAGCGGCATTGGCGGGACATGATTACGCCGCGACGTCCGCCTGGCTGCACGATACTTACATGTGTAGCTGAATAGAGTCGCTTGCGAGGAGATTAGGATTATCAATCCCACGTAACCAAAGTTGAGGGGTTTGCTTCAACGTCTACCTGATCAAAAATGCTATGACTAGACCATCAGGGCCCCTCCAGTGATATCATCGCCCAACTCCGCACGTCTGACTCAGTCTTTCCATTGAAACCCCCCAAACCATGGCTTCTACAAACGACACCGTAGAGCCAAGGGAGATCAAAGTTTCTGTGCGAGATATAGACGGCACTGCCGACTCCATCATCACACTCCGGGAAAATAAAGATGCCACGAAACCACCCTCCTCGTTCAACATTCGTAAGCGCAGCATCACCCCACCAGAAAAACCCACTACAGTGCCGCACCGCGAAACCCACGTCGTCCTCTCTGTAGGATCCGGCGACCGCCAAGCAGAAAACTTCTTCCAAAACGTCGTCAAGCCAATCCTCACTACTGCCATCTATGGAGACAAAGGCGTGTCAAACCTAAACATTCACACTACGACTTCAGCGACTAGTATTTCCAAGCTCACACAAAACATCTTCTTTCCCACCGCAAACAGCGGAAAGCCAATACGTATCATCCTACTCTCGGGTGACGGCGGCATCGTCGATCTGGTAAACGGTCTGCTATCGCAGCCTCAAAGCCATGTCTACATCTCGCCCGAAGTCGTCTTACTACCCCTCGGCACAGCAAACGCCCTCTATCACTCCATCCATGCAGGGCAAAGAATGACATGGGGTATCGATGCCTTGTCACCAAACACAACTACGGCCCAGTCGCTGCCCGTCTTCGTAGCCACCTTCTCGCCAGGCGCGCGCTTATTAGTCGACGAGGCTCGCAGCGAAGAAGCCTTACCGACAAACGACAACGGCAATGGCATCCTACATGGCGCAGTAGTAGCAAGTTGGGGCATGCACGCTTCTCTCGTCGGCGACAGTGACACAGCGCATTACCGCCAATACGGCGTGGAGCGCTTCAAGATGGCTGCGAAGGAGGCTTTGTATCCCGCCGACGGCTCGCTGCCACATCCATACAAAGCCAGCGTCTCTGTGCTGAAAGACGGAGAGTGGAGGGACGTCAAGGAGAAAGAACACATGTATGTGCTTGCGACTCTGGTGTCCAATCTCGAACAGCCGTTTTGTATTTCACCCAAGAGTAGGCCGCTGGACGGGAGCATGCATTTGGTGCATTTCGGGCCGAGGAGTGGGGACCATGTTATGCGCATCATGGGGTTAGCATATCAAGGGGGTAAGCATGTGGAGGACGAGCATGTCCGGTATGAAAATATAGATGGGCTGAGGATACAGTTTCAGGCTATGGAGGAAGAGGGAAGGTGGAGGCGCATCTGTATCGATGGCAAGATTGTCATGGTGGAAGCAGATGGGTGGGTCGAGATTAGGAAAGACGAGAAAAAAGTGCTGAATGTCGTCGTTGCTTGATTGAGGATACGTAAAAGGTGGGAGTTGGGAAAGACAATACAATTCCATTGCTGAGCCATAGGGGATATCTGAAACCAATTTGCAATCATTCGGCCATCGTGTGCTTCCAAAGACCGTGAACGCCCAAACACCAACCAGCCGCAATTCATAATCCGTGTTTTCCGCCGACAAAGCATAATCATCATGTTAGGACGCTTATTAGTAAGTCGGATATGATGGTCCTTGTGCATGTTGTTGCTGTGTCGTCCTCGCATAGTCTTGAGGATTGTAGGCATACTGCTGAGGCCTTTGCCCGCCGTCCATTTTCCGCCTCTCGTTGTACTCTTCCCTGGTCTCCTCCATAGTCGGAAGCTCCGACGCGAATGCCTTGCTCTCAAGTCCGGGTGACCGCATGCCCTCTGACAGAGCATATGAGCTAGGTCGGGATGATGCGGAGCTATGCGACGTTGTCGACCAGCGGCCATCTTGTGGCTGGGGTGAGTATTGTGATGGTTCAGAAACAGACGATGCACGATGTTCGTGGGGATGTAGGTGAGATGGAGAGGGTTGCGGATGATAAAAATCGCCTGGCAGCTCCATGACTACATCGTTTGTGCCTAGCAGATGCTTCGGTGGGACAGGAGGGCCGTCTTGTTGATCTGGTTGCGCATAGCCGTGGCTCTGGCGATGCGGGAAAGATGGTGAGCGGCCGGGCGACATTGGCATTTGATATAGCTGTGTCGGAGATGGATGAGGTGACCTGCGATCGGCCGCTGAGCGATCCGCTGGGTTGACTGTCTTCAGCCGCCCGTTCTCCATCATCGCCTGTATCGCACCCGAGTCCAATAATTCAGCCTTCTTCACCAGTCGCTCTACCATGATCTTGGCTGCAGTTTTCATTTCCTTCTTCACAAAGCTCACCATGGCGACATTGCACTTGATCTCAACATCTTCCCGTATATACAACCCCTCGGGTGGCGCAGCAGACCCCAGTTCTTTGGGTTCCGGTGGCTCCCCGGGCTGGTTACCGCATATTTGCCATTTGTTGCGCAGGTCAACATTTGCAGGCGCATAGGTATGTGTTTGCAGGCCGAAGGGCAGGTCGTGGAAAACACCTCGAAACTTGATTGCGCCACTGCCAATCCTGCCGATACCGGGTATGTACTGTATGCGCTCCGAGATCTCGTACCAAGTCGAGTAAAACTCGTCGGCAGGAGCGTCGCGCGGTGCTTTGATGGGCTCATGGCCAGTGACAAGTGGGTTCAGCTCGATAATTTCGCCGTGGCTGTGAAGGAAATCGACGGCGAGCTGGCGCGGTATGAAGGAAGGTATCGGCGTAATATGCACGTATTGCGTCTTTTTACGCATCATATTCATCGTCGGCGATCAACGTCGGACTCTTTGGAGTGGATATGGGTGAGAAGTGTTTGTGCCGAGTGCTCGAGGTTGTGACTGGAGCGAGGAGGGTACGCGCCAAGCGAGCGGGTCGGAATGGGTGGCAGTGATACGGTTCTTGCTGACGGTATCCTTGTAAAGAGGCGTCCATGTGTTAGCCCAGTGGTAATCTCACACAGCCCAAGGTCGTGGCGGCAAAACGCGTCTTGCATGTGGCAGATGTCATGTCCGAAAGATGGTGAATGCGCCTGTGTTTTATTGCATCTTCTGTGATTAATGCGACGATTCTGCCAGACTCGCCTGCTTGAAACGCGGTGAACCGAAGCTGCTATCGTCATGATACTCTCGTAGGGCGGCTGGCGCCCGCTGTGGAGCCCTCTAATTTTAGGCCGGCATCCCTCAGCTCATGCAGGTGGGGGCTAGAATGCTGAATTACATCAGCAGCTCTCTGCCCATAGGCAGTGCTACGTCGCGTCTATCAGATGATGAGCAAGAAATTGCTGACAACTCATCGATCGTGTATTGTGGTGTTCCTTTTGACGTCGAGGAGATTCACATCCAGGCGGTAGCGCTGCCCTCGCCAAGTTGTGCCATGGAGCCGATAAGATTGAGGGGCTGAGTTCAAAACGGATCATCGTCTCTGCCGCTTTTCCTCATTCACCAACGATTGCCGCTTTTCCTTATTCACCGACGATTGCACCCTTTTGCACCCAGATGATTTTGATTGAGATGCACGATCTAGTAGCATAAACTGTTTCGAAGCCAGGCCCTGAGGCAATAGCCCTAGCTGACCCTGAACATTTCCTGACCGCCTGGTTGTGGCTCGGCAACCCAAGAGCCATGGGGGGGACCATGACTACCGGGTAGCATTGAGGAGAAGCTAGAAGCGTAGTCGATGTTGGCGATCGTGATTGCGGCTCGGTGGCTTTTGTCGCATCAAGCTAGAAAACTACCCCTCTACCATTGCGCCCCGCCGAGAACGGAGGAATGAGGGTGGGCAAGTACGCAAATACTGGATGCTAGCTGGTTGCACGGCTGATCACGCACAGGCGCGACGTCATTGCTAGAGTCACGATATCTTCAGTGGAAGGGGGCAAAAGTAGGCGACGAGTGAAGAGTTGGGATGTGCTCGGAGCGAGAATGGGTGTAAGCAGATATACGATGGGGAGGCATGACGTCGGCTCTTGCCTTTGTCGTGCAACGCGTGATGTATGATTGATCCAAAGGCAGGACAACGTTACTTTTGCAAATGAGAAACCTGACACTACAAAAGCCTACCTCACGTACCTTAGATTAGCTGGGTAAAGATCAAGTATTGACAATTTGCCTCCGCGATAGTTTCTCGCCCACAGTGTTGCATCGTGCAGAGCCTACAAACAAGAAAGGATCCCCACTGTACCCCTTCCCATCCGCCATCTCCTCATCCCCGAGTATTGCCGCACATCCCTTTAAGAAGCTGCAAGAGCAGGTAAGAAGAATGAAGACTGCCTCAGTCGACTGTATACGGGAAAGCGCAGACCGACCCCCCGACGTCCCGGTATGTTCCCCAGCCACTTCTCGATCACGAACCCGGGGTCCGTCCCCGCAGGAGCCACTTATGGACTGCTTCCATACCATTCAAGGAACCTCCCGAGCTCTCGCGCCTCACTGGACAATATGCCAGATAGCTTTGTCTCGAAATTTATTCATTTCACATGAGATGGAATTCTCTCGCACCTCCTCACTGATTAGCTCCTTGCAAATGGCTTAGTAATAATTATCTTGCCGTGACACGGACTGATAATATTTATTGGTATGAGCCAGCCGTGGGTGAAGCCGGCAAGCCAGAATAAGGCAATGAAGTCAATCGCATTGAGCAAATGTTCCCTTTGCCTCCAACACTGCTAAGTTAAACCAGCGCGTCGCTTCACAAGCATCACCTGAGCAGAGTCATTGCTTTTTGTATGCGCGTCTCACCCTTCGCTTCTTGTATGCATACCGAAATTCTAGCCTTCCCACCGGGCGCTTTAGGCTTGTTTCAGAAGCACCACACTCGAAGATAGTGGTGATTCCGCATACCAGGTTATAAGTGTGTCGGGACCCCGAGAGCCGTCACACCTGGGTAGTCGCGTCTGGGCGCGCTTGTCCATGAGGAATTAGTGTCCGTTATGTCAGCCGGCTCATCACCCGACGTCTTCGTACCGTCGTCGTCCACGTCCCCTTCACCTCATAATGTGCCATCCTCATTTTACTTCTTGCATACCGAGGCTCCTCTATGCCTGCCAATGTAGACCTTTCACGCAGTGTAGAGTAGCAATCATGGGAACTTCGATTCATCCTTTTCGCGGAAGAGTGCTCTCTCCAGTAACCTGCTTCCATGGCTGACGAGTGTTGTGCCTCAAACGGATGCAGCCAGAAAGGCGAAGCAACGTACGCATACGACGTCTTGATTTCTGGCATGCGGTATGCGCCACAATGTACACGATGCTATCTTGCAGCAAAGCAATGAAATTCACTGCAACGTATGGTATCTCAGGGCCCTAGGTTTTCCTTTTTTTTTTTTAGATCTGTCACATCGTTGGCGTTTTGTTCTTTTCCGAAGTACCTACGAGCTGTAAAGAGCAACAGGGGATGTGCTACTATTCGTTCTCACCATTGTTCATCACCAGATCGCATGTAAAAAGTGTGCCCGCCTGACGTACCAAGATCGTCGCAGCGGTTTCCTGTAACATCTTGACTTCTTTATATATTCTCTGCTGCGGCCAATCTTTGAAGGCTGTATTTCGGTCGACGCCATCTTATGCATTTTTAGCCATAACACGGATACGGTGGGGTGTCTACATTTGCTTGTGCATGCAGTTTTGACTGACTTCAATTTTTAGATGAGTGGCACCCAAGGCTCCGGCAGCTTTCCGCAAGATACTTGTACTCGGGATCAATCTGGCCGTACGCCTTCACGTCGCTGTAAGCCCACAGCCATGATCATCACTGCACGAACAGACTCAAACATGGGCGCCACATCTGCTAATTGAAGTCAGCCTTAACTACATCCAACAGTTCAGGTTCGTGCTACACCAGCGCCAACGAGTCCTTTTCATCTTCGACTTCAATATCTGCGCATTCTCCAGTAAACATCGGCGTTTGCGAGAAATGTCGGCTGCGAGTTGTTATCAAGAGCTGTGATGCCTACGAGCAAGAAGATTATGCGCAACTACTCCCGAGCCGGAAGAATGACCAGCGACGATACAAAGAAAGGCTTTCTGCGGCGTGGCAGAGGGTTCTCTGCAGATGGAGGCAAAGTCCCTCATACTTGAAGGCGAACCATCTTACAAGGAACTGGAAGTCCCCCAACTGGAAGGGCCCGTCTGACAAACTCTACCGGCCGTGGTAAGATCCCAGCAGTGCAAAGACGGATTAAACTTGCAGAGTCGATTGCGCACCAGGCTGGTCGTATCTCCCTGTTGAGAGTTGCAACGTTGGCTTATTGGCGCAGACTTCTGATATATCAAATCTTCTCTAGTGTCGTTCTGTCTTTTCGAGTACTTTGGATTCATATTCCCGTTACACTTCAATTGTTTTTCATACCAATGTTGGCTTGATAGTCGCAGCGGGAAAAAGGGAGCTGCTCGGTCCAGTATTGTTGCCTTAATGTCGCACGTGAGGATCGCGCTTCACTTCGTATGGCAGGGATCTGTTACAGCGCATTGGCCATTGCATAATCCCCGATCAAGATGTTCAACGCTCTACACTGACCGATACTACCCCACTCAACTTGCTTTGGTCGACAGTCGCACGGTAAGGAATCCCAATTCAATTCGTGCGAGAACTCCATCATGACTAGTGCCTCAAGATGGGTCCCTACAAAGGTTCCGACAGCTTCGCTCATGTCCCGAATACCCCGCAGCGACACGGTAATTCAGATTTCCTTCTTTGTAAGTCAACCGCCTCTTTACCAGCGAGGATGTACACGAGACGTGTGCCAGATACTGACTTGTACAGCCTCAATTACTTCTAGTGGCATGCCCCCTGTCAGTAATGTTGAGCCTGAGTGTCCTCAGCCTTTCCATTCCAACAATTCCTCGCCAGCTGATCACGTCGAAAAGAAGTGCAAGCTAGAAGGGCCTACCGAGGGCACGGGTGCAAATCCGCCAATCGAACCAGGAGACAGGGCTCCAAGTGGCCAAGAAAAGGTTCCTCGCGATATGAAGAAAGCGTATCTTCAGGTGAAGGGAGAGGTGCTCGCACTTCAGGGTAAAATCGTTGAGAAGGACGTCAAGATACACGAGCGAGACGCCCAGATCCACAAGATGAAAGACATTATCCTGGACTACAAGGCGATAATCAACCATCGCAATCAGTCCCTTAACCAGATGGAGCTCAAAGCCCTCGATATGAGGGCTGAGACCAAGCATCTGAAAAAGAGGTTGGCTGCCAGTGCACCAGCACGTCGCCCTGCAGTCACCGTCTTCATGCCAGACCCTGATGCCGTTATCCGAAACAACCCCAAGTACCAACACGCGAACGCACCACGCAAGAACATCAAGGGTGACTATCGTCGCTTCGAGGGAAAGCTGCAATACCTCACTGGCACGGGCAAAGTCTGGCCAACCAAGTATGGCTCGAACGAGAATTGGGATCTAGGTCTTTGTCACGTTCACTTCCACACTGCTGGCACTTGCAAGTATGCATCAGCATGCGAGTACCGTCATGAGCGTCTCAGCCCAGATGAGCGCCAGTACATGCGCTTTCTCGAGTCCAAGGGACCAGACTTTCTGCGCGGCAGCGATGAACTGCTCATGCGCAAGCTCATGTAGCTGAATGCTCGACAAAGTCGGCAACGTTGGTGCCAGGAGGGATACAAGCGCTAGAAGTGTTAGCATTTAGGTGTTGGGGGAGGGGGAATACGGATAACTCCACAAAGTGAAACTCGTGCGTTGCAACTGGCTCGCTGTAACCGTTACGACAAGCCGGAGCGTTGGCCCACTGTCTATTGAAAAAAAAAAAGGCTTTTCGTCAAGATCCTCATGGCAACGATACAATGTGTCCACTGTTCAGCGTCTTGATATCCTTGTTTGTTCATCAACTGAAGAAGCTACACGAAGAGTAACGACCATTCCATCCATTCCATCCATCAACCCCATGCTTTTCTCGTCTTGCGCCTGCGCTGTCTCGCGTCGTACTCCCCCTCTTTTGTGGTCCTATACACCATCTCGTACGTCTTGCAGAAACATGTCTAGTCTCCACTATCTGAGAACAAGGTAGAGACTCGGAGGGAGCGATGCAAAGGGGAGAATAATCGTATTGTATATATATATATATATATACATGGAGATGGTGGTGTTGAAGATGATGAGGAAGAAGAATGAGATGATTGAAAAACTTGGTATCTGGTATCTTGAAAGAAAGAGGAGGGGGGAAGAAGAAGAAGAAGAAGAAGAAGAAGAAGAAGAAGAAGAAGAAGAAGAAGAAGAAGAAGAACAACAACAAGTAGTGATCACCGTTGCAGACGGCTTAAATGATGGCGTGAACAAGATCATATTCGAGAACACGCGTGCGCGCAGATGCCCATGTCTTTTCCCAACAGACAAAACCCCTAACAAAAGATAGGTAGATAGTCTAGACACACAAGGGAGGGGAAAAAAAGACGAAGAAACAGGAAAATCTAAAATCTAGAAGGATTGAAAAAAAAAAGGGAATTCGTCTCAATATACATCATACCATGTTCTCGCCCAGTATCTTCCTTGTCTTCTTTCCACTTTTCCCCCCACTTCCCAACGCTCCATGTCCAAGTCTACTACCGCCGAAAGTAACCCTGCGCGCCGTCCTGACTAGGACTATACGGGGTATACTGTCCCCCACTCGCACCCATGGGCGCCGCACCACTGACAAGATTCCGACCATCATCCGGGACGCCACATGGACTCTCGTTGCTGTCAAAGCGGCCGAGACCCGGTTCAGGACTCGGGCTGTATTCGCGCAGGGCAGAGGGAGTTTGGTGATAGCCAGCTGGATACAAAACACCAGCGTCATTACCACCCAATGTGCGGTCCGAGTCGCGAGACGATGAGCGACCGCGGTCGTTGCCAGCGCCCCAGTGCGAAGAGCCCGGTGTATCGGGACGGCCGATTGTGCTTTCTGCGACGCCGTGTTCGTCGCTGAATTCAGGGCGATTTTTGTAGTTTTCAAAGTCCATGTTGGATTCTGAGACGAATTCGAAGGGGGCTGAGGCGGTGGCAGAGGAAGATGTTGTTGACGATGCCATTTTACCCGGATGCTCTTTGGACATGCGTTTCATGGTGTAGACGTCGCTGAAGGCGGCGGTGTCACCAATGTCGCCGTCTAGCCGGCCGCGGTAGACTTCGGCAAGGAGATGCTTCGATTTCTCATGGACCATGGGGACGGTAAGCTTTTGGTAGAGAGCTGGGTGACTAGATCAATGTTAGTATGGATGTTGGGAATATAGATCATGGCTGTAACGTACCCAAATCGAACAGCGACACGGTCTTTTCTTCTGGATTCCTTGTCAATGGGCGTAGGCGTCTCAACGCTGTTCTTTTTATCACCCTGGGTGTAGTACTTGAGCGAGCCGTCGAAAGTTTTCTTGCAGTAGAACTTGAACCCAATCAAGCATAGAGGAAGTGGTGCCAGAGCAGCAAGCATTTGCCACTTCCATATAAGACCGCCAGCGACCACGAGTAGTGCAACAATGCAGTTGGAGAAGAAGGTGCCGACGAGCATACGGTTGAAGATCATTCGCCAGAACGCACCGCCGGATTCGTTCTTGGTGCAAAAAACGTACCTGGGTTGGTTAGCGGTCGGTGCCACATAGGAAGAAGATGTGTATGTGCTCACATCAGAAGATACTTCTTCATCCAACTATCCAGACTAAAGTAGATGGCAACAATAATCAGGGTGATGGGCTGCAGAGGTGCAAAACAGAGCGCGACTGTCGAGTAGAACAAAAAGTAGTTGTAGTAACTCGCGTAATCAAAAGGCGGCGGCGCAGTCCGGATGATCAGTTCCCTGGGTGTTGGATTCAAAAACTTGCGAGAGAAGCTGCCCCATGCCAGATTGACTGCTTGGGCAAGGTCAATGGCCGCACCCAAATTGCGCTGTACGAGCCATGTGACCCAATAAGGAGAGACCTCACAGAGAGTGCGCATGGTGGTATCGAAGAAGGCGATATCGCGGATGATGTCCGTAAAAGGCACGTTTTGTTCGGTGGCGAGGCTCACCACCATGACAATCATACCGAATACAGCGCTGAATAACGAGAAGACGAGCAAGTTGTTGAATACAAAGAAGGCGTACAGTTGCGCTGTGACGTGTCGCTCTCGGCTCGTCTTGGTTTGATCTCCAGATTTGATGGAAAGTCGACGGAAGATGATGGGCAGGAAGTAGTAGAACAAGGACGTCAGAGCCGGCGCCGCTAGACCCTGTACGACAGCCCAGAAGTCTGGGTGTTTGGCCAACTCAGTCTGGAAGTAAGGCCACACGAAACCCAGGTTTTGAAGCTTGGTCAAAAAGACAGCGATCAAGGCGTTGGGAATGAAGTACAGAAGCGTAAGCAAGGTAATCCAGAAATTATTTACCAGTTTTCTCCAGCGCCGAGTCTTGGGGTCCAGAGTCAGATTTTTCCAGATGATATCCTTTGGCTTGGATGCAAGCCTGACGGTGGTGCCTTTGACATGTTTGCTTCGGGCATTGTATGCGACCGTGTGAGCGGAGGTAATGTTCTCGTAACTAGCGAAACCATATGACAGTGCGTCTCTTTTGTCGATAGTCTCTCGGACCTGTTTGATCTTCGATTCCAATCGCCGAATTCGAGCCGTCAAGTAATCGATCGCATCCACCTTTTGTGTCCTATCCGTAAACTCTGGATCCTTTTTCGAAGGCGTACACAACGGGCGTTCAGCTGGCAGCTGGTTTGGATTCTTCAGGTACTTGGCCAGTATCTGTTCCAACTTGATAACCGTCTCTTCATGTTCTTCAATCAGGTCTGGGACATCTTTGACATTCCGTCCGATGGATACACGGGGTACTTCTGGTGTTGTTTTAAGCGTGTCCACGATTTCTACAATGCCCTGGTCGCTGCGATTACTCGGGTTGATATCGGTTATCATCAGCGTGCGGGCATGGAGGCTATTTTGGTATTCCGGGCTATCGAGATACTGGCGCCTCAGCCGATGTACGGCGCGGTATGTCCACCAGAGGAATGCGCAGACGATGATATCTAGCACATATGCAAAGAAGACAAAAGCCCAGAAAATCTGGCCCTGGAGATCCCTAGGCGTCATCAGGAAGATGATCTTGGACGATAGAGGCTCGTCAAAGTGGCTCTGGAGTTCGACGGATTTGGTGACGTTCACCGGCACTATGATGGCGCAACCCACTACGGCAAGCACGGTGAACATATTCCTGCACATGCGAGCGAAGCGCAGGAAGACGGTAGCGTCCAATCCAATCTTGTCCACGAACTCGGGCTCATTCGTCTTGAATATCGGCTTGTACCAGGCGAATAGACTCTTATCCAAGGGTGGCGGCCGGTGCTTTTCATCGCTGTGGCGGAGGCGGGGTGCGTATACGATAGTATTAAAGGGTCGTAGAAGAAGGAAGACAACAAAGATGGCGGCGGTAATGCCGAATGAGGTGCCTATGGCGACTAGGACCGAGTCCTGCGATACCTGCAGCTGTTAGGAAGATGCGGCGTGATGGACGATCTTGACATGTTGACATACTTGAGCGCCCAGTGGATTGTTGGTCATTAGTTGCTCAAACTTCTCTTCTATACTCGTGTCCCGCCCTAGCAGTACGCTCGGCCTGGTTGCAGCCATGGCAAAAATGTGTGGAGGATAAAAAGAAAAAAAGAAGTGCGGAAAGCGAGGGACGAGTGTTGGTGGGTAACGACTGTCGAGTATAGAGCGTGGATGATTTCAGCGCATGTCGTTTGTAGGTGATAGCTGGGGAAGCGGGTGCGAAGGCCTGCCAACGCGACGAAATGTCTAGGGGTATGTGCAAACGCAAGCTATGCAGCAAAAGAGGACAGCAAGGGAAAGTTGCTTGGTGCGCTATACAAAAGAGAGAGAATGTGTGTGTGTGTGTGTGTGTGTGTGTGTGTGTGCGAGAAGAAGCCGACAAGGGCCAACGACGAGATACAAACTGTTGTCGCGTCACCAGCCAAACCATCCAGTACAAAAAGGTGCGATGGTCCCTGTCGCCGGATGGCGACTAGCTCGTTCCCTTGATGCAATCCCTGTCACATGCCAGGCACGCTCGCTCATTCGCTGTATCGCCGCGCCGTTGTAACGCCGGCCTCCAAGGGTGCGCGGCAAGTCAGACTTTATTTTTGGGTTCCAGGCCCTGGGCCCTTACTCGGAACAATCGCAAGCTTCGGCGGGGCCACCAGGACAAGATCGTCCGCCCATAGCTCGCTTTTTGCGGAGGAACAACAGCTATCGTATGCGCTACTGCTGCACCGCCACCCTTTCTGCCAGAACGTGTCGGACAAAGTTCCCACAACAAAAAAAGTCCAATATCGTGGCGCTTGCTTGTCACGGCGGGCCACTGGCCGGCTCTTCGGATGAGGCTGTCGTTTCATGTATCTCGTTTCAGTCGACAGGAAAATGAACACGTTTATGCTCGAGGGCTTCATAACCATGTCGGTTTTCATAGGGGACGGTAATGCCGAGTCGCGACAAGTGGGCATTGGGCGACATGCCAAGTGCCGTCCATGTTGCCTGACCCTTGCAGTCGCTGAATGAATACTCGTCGTCATCATAATCATTGAATTGAGCCAACTTTTGTCTACTGCATGCACCAATATCTTTGGTTTCTGACACGGGTAAGACCCCTGTGTCAAGTCCTCTAACATTGTCCTCCCTATCTTGAAAACTGCTTGTACATGCTGTTCCTGTCTGTGAACAAAACACCTCACCGTGTCTAAGCGCCACCCGCCGCCTTGACAAGGTCATGCACCTTCCTTGCTAGATCGTCTGCCTCAGCACGAGTCTCGGCCTCTGCATATACGCGAACGGCGTCCTCTGTGCCACTTGCACGAGCAAAAGATCGACCTTGGCGAACTTTTTGTACTTCCTTGTCGATTTGTGCTTGTAGGCCCCCGGGAGAAGTGAGCTTGCGCTCCGCATCGGTAGTCTTGAAGATTCGGCGGTCGTTCACAAGCACCTTGAGCAGACGGTTGGGGAGGTCGCTGTATGTTGAGAGCCACTCTTGGGGACCCCAGTGCTTGTGGGCAAGAACAACTTCGACGAGGAGGAAGTCAGACAGAGCATCGCCAACTGACTGGTTGATGAGATTAATGCATGCACGCAGTACATCAAGAGCCTCCTTCTCGCCAGGGTTGCGGGGCTCGTGCTTCTCGATAGTCTCGAGTGTATCGTGAGAGAAGATGACTGTACCGTGTCCGTTGGCCTCAAAGTAGACACCGATATCTAGCTTCTCAGCCGCATGGTGCAGGTACTTGACACCGGTGGGTGTGCAATCCACCTTCAATTTTAGAGTGTCCTCGACGTACTTTGTAGCGGCGCCGTTGGCGTATGCAGTCTGAACAACTCCGATCTTGAGTCGGTCGGCAAGTCCACTTTGCCGCACTGTGTCACCCAGGAACGAGGCTACGAGGGTAGCAATGCGGTCCCCATCAAGTAGGCGGAACACATTCTTCTCATCCTTGAAGTAGTAGACTACGCGATCAGCATCCCCATCAAGCGAGCAGCATCGATCCCCAGGTCCAGCCTTGGACGATGGGGGCGCTCGCTGGTTGGTCTTGACGAAATCCGCACCACACTATGTCCGTCATCAGTACAAATCATCAGACAGAAAAGAATGCACACTTACGTCAACATTTAAGCTTTCGGGCTTGATGACATTGTCGTTGATTACAGAAATGGCCAAGCCACCTTCCTCCTTGGAGGGGAGGTACTTGATGAGCTCGTTCAACTTTGGTCCACCCACACCGTTGGCGCAGTCGACAGTCAAGCTACCAGAGGGCTTCTTTCCACGCAATGCCGTCTTGAAAGCCGCACCAAACTTCTCATAGTAGCCCTTCTCGGTAGGTGTACCATAAGCATTCTTTGTGCCTTCCGTGTTCAGACATCGAACCATGTAGTGCAATTGTGGTGTGGTCAAGAAGCCGTAGTCTTTGGTCTCGGCACCAGCACCGTTCAGCCCATCGACGAGGCATCCGAGCAGTCTTGAGCCAGAGGCCCTAGTGTCACGAGCTACAACGACGCGTGCAGGTGTGTTGACGTCGATCTTGTGCTGGGTTGCAATTTCCTGGTAGTACTTGGATACGTCTTGGGGTGTGGCTTTGTTCGCCATCTCGGTGCTGATGACCTCCCAATCTTCCTGTATTTTGTGTCAGACCGCTGTCTTCGACCGGAGTGGGTCAGCTTGAGTATTTGAGCACGTACCTGCAGCATGTTGCCCTGCTCTTAGGTTAGTTACCAACTCGATCCCCTCATGAGCTTGAAACATACCATTGGCTCAACAAGCTTGACGCCATTGTCCTGAGGAGGGTTGTGGGATGCTGTGATCATGATGCCAATCCACTTTCCCTTCAGAGCTCGTGATCGCAGGGCTGCGATCATACCAACGCGGGTTAACACCGAGTCGAGGACATCGCTGCGACAGTCAGCCAAATTCTGGACGACGTTGAATGCGGCCGGGCGTTGGCGGTCGGGGGAAGGTGAGCTTCGAGGCTTAGGAGCTGTCCTACGCTTTCGTACGGAACTAAAGACATTGAATTAGCTCCGTGCTGACTTCCCATATCCTCTCTCACTTACGCCAGCTGTTCCATATGTGTACACAAGCCCCTCAGGCGCAGGGTGCTTTTGCGCAGCGTCGGCGATAGGGTCTGACATGGTTCTGGTGTACTGCCTCCTAAAGATGGAGCAAAGAGTGTTGACTGGGAGAAAATATCAACTGAAAACAAAGCGATGTTGAAAATACCAGAAATCAGCTTACGGCGGGGAGGGGGGGGGGGGGAAGAGGGGTGAGGTACAGGAGTTACGGGGGGGGTCAG
>LR132595.1:0-16896 GCA_900634815.1 Paradendryphiella salina | reverse complement strand
GATGGCCCGTCACCACTGTAGTCCACCAGTAGCAATTAGTTATGGTTGGTGATCTCCGCAGACGGGGTACGCTATGGAACCATGACTGTGACCATCCTCCGCGGATCTTATTGAAAGATGACCAATTGGACTGCAACCTACTCCAAGTGAGGAAAGCCCTGCTCGCATCGGCTGTGCCACACCCTGTGCACCTCAGCTCTATGCAAAATAGCCGATAGACACTCCCGGCCCGAGTGCTCTTCATGAGTGTCCGACGCTTGATTTGAGTCCTTCGGGAATTTCCGTCGGGGCGCCCTGCGGACGCATCCGAGCGAATACTATTTTTCCGTTGCGGCGTGGTTGTCATTCAATGGGTATACTCCCTAATGCAGCACCACTTGTGTTCCCTTATATGCAACTCTTATTCCACGATGACAAACGAACAATGTTGTCATTATTAGTGATGCAGCGCTTTCATCACAGTCATGAGTTTACTGACGGGAATGAGAATCAACACTACTTTCGCCGCGTATATTGCAGGCATCGTTTGGTGTTTCTTGTTCATTACTAAGCAGATTTTTCCAGAAGTCAGGCTACAATCATCATAATATAACAAACGTTACCAGGATCAATGAGTCTCTGGGTGCTGCAGACGTTTTATTGGGTACTGAGTGGTTGGTTCCCGCAGATACACGCCTTGTAGCGACCCCAGTAGGCAGAACAGGTGAATTTGCTGTCGGACGGAAATCTACCACAAATAGACCACTGCTATTGACGAGCTTCGCGCGCACTAGTGTATGCGCCTATTATATGTGCTGCGCTTATCGGCTGACAGAAGACCACTCTGCCATTGCGCGTGTTCTTTTCAGTAAGGGTTCTCCTGACTGCAAACGGCCACCACAGACACCAATTTTGCGTAACAAAAAGCAAGGTCTGCAAATACAGCCGCTGCCATGTTGATTTACGGCTTTTCTTCTTCACTGACGTGTACCACTTCGTTCTCGGTGGGGTTATCAAAGTTTGTTATACTAGGCTTCTACTGGCGGACCTTCTCGCTTTCGATTATACGACGGCCGATTCGAATACTGTTCGTTTGCTCAGTATGCTGAATCATTGCTAGAGTGAGTATCTGTTCTGCTTCCACTCCGGGGGTATCATATTGACATTGAAACGTTACACTTATCACAATGCAGTGCCAGTCGATCCAGAAGTTCTGGCAGACGCATTTACCGGGAGAGTGCCCTTTAACGCCAATGATGTCGTTGTTCGCCGCGGGTATACTGCATTTTCTTCTTGAGGTTGTTATCCTCCTATGCCCGCTCATCGAGATCTACCGCCTCCACATTTCAACAGCACGCAAGTTTGCTGTGGCAGCTATGTTTGTACCTGGGTTACTGTAAGTTGTACAACAAAAGGCCAAGAGCTATTTCCTGATTGGTTGAAGGGCCTGCGGTTCAGCACTCGGTACCATTGTGCACACCGTTGCTTTGGATCAGACAGAGCACCAAGACCTTACGTACGACGGCATTGATGACCAGATATGGGCGGTATGCGATGTGAATCTCGCATCTTTCACAAGTCAATGAGCCTAATACCTTCCGTTGACAGCATATGGCTGATCTGTTGAACAGCGTCTCTGCCACTGTTTCGCCCCATTCTACGCTCCTTTGGCGGTATCTTCAGCGGCGCAAGATCAGATGGTTTTTCCTCCGGCCCCAGCAGCTACGTCAATGCGAGTCCGGTGCCGACCGTGGGCAGTGCTCCGAAGAAACGACGCAGTCGACTCTTGACCACCACCAACCTGGACACTGAATCTATGATCGAGCTAGCTGAAGACTTGGAAAGCGATCAGGGCAAGAGATTCTACAGGGCCGCATGTCATGCATGAATGTGATAGGGATGAAGGGCCTGAATAAACGGTCAGAGATGGTATTCACGTGCGGAAAGAGACAAGGGTTGACTTTAGTAACATTTGACACTGCGAATCCTACGTGGTCACATGTAAACGGCATATTTTATCCGTATTTCTTGCATCTGCACGTAGTTGATCGAACATCGCATCGGCATTAACGAACCCCCCCGCCAAGGTGATGGGTTGCACAACAACCAAAGTGTGGCGATCTATTGTAGGCTCGCAGCTACTAGTAACAAGTATGAACCGGCATTCTGAACGTCATCTCTTCTATCGATACGCTGACGTATCTCTGCGTTTCCCGCTACCTGGGACGTGAAAGCCATGTCGGTCACTCAGTTCCCAAAGCTCTCAACTCTCGTCAACTGTACATCATGCGAAGAAGCAGCACCTTTGTGGCGCTGATAATTCCTTCCTCCTTCAGGTCTCCGCACGCTGGAATGACCCATATTTTCCAAATTAGGTGGAGAAAACGGTTCCTTGCCCGCATTCCGCGGCCCGCCGGCAAAGTGTATGTAAGGAGGTGCCTGGCGCTACAGCCCTTGGTGCTTATCATCGTACGTCGATTATGAGAGTCGTAGGTGGTGTGTCATATCTAGACTCGTAGAAATTAAGATGGTGCAATTTAGATGTGAGTACGAGTCGTTATCTTTTGCATCCATGTGATGGGTGAGGGTATGGAGTAGCAGGGGTTCGTAGTAGCAGTGCACGAAAGTACTTCCAAGGGCCCTTGAAAGTCGCTCTCAAACTGTACGCTATGCCAGAAAGCAGCCTACATTGATTGCCGATTAAGTAGGCGAACATTCATTCTTTTTGCTCTAATAGAACAACAACAATTCCCGTTTCATACACTTAAAGTCTCAATAGCACACAGCGAGCGTCCAAATACTTTTTGTTTCTCTCGCGAATATTACAAGATGCTGCCCGCTTGCATTCTCATGAGCTTAACTAGGTAGTCACGGGACTCCATGAGCTCCTGTGACTCCATAAACTTGATCATGGGACTTCATGAAATCCCATGATTCTACGAACTACTGACAAGTAACAACACGTCAAAGGCCCAAGAGACTCTTAAGTCGTTATCAAACCATATTTTTCGTATTCGATCATCTAAACCTTTGCGTCTAGCGTAGCTCTTCATCTATACTACGAATCGTGAAATCGAAAAAGTCAATTCCCAAAACCAAAGTCATTAACCGTGAAAAACGTTATCGTTCCTCATGTATACCGCATGCCAAAAGGGTAAGGCAATGCGTCCCTTACAACTGGGTCAAAAGACCCTCGCTTTCCAACAAAAGGACGATCTGGTGGACTGCTGTCCTGACGTTGCTGGTCGACAGGTCGACGGTCAGGTCGGCAGTGGCTGGAATCTCGTATGGGTCGTCAACACCGGTGAAGCCCTTGATCTCACCAGCGCGCGCCTTGGCGTAGACACCGCGCTTATCGTTCTTCTCGGCGTGCTCAAGCGGGGTAGCAACGTGGATGAGGAAGAAGGATCCGTACCTCTCAACCGTCTGGCGGGCTGCCTTTCTTGAGTCCTCGAAGGGAGCGATAGGAGCGACGATGGCTGCTGCGCCAGCCTTGGTGAGCTCCGAAGCAACAAAGGCAATGCGAGCAATGTTCTTGTCACGGTCGGATCGGCTGAAGCCAAGCTCGCTGGAGAGCTCGCTGCGGATAGTCTCACCAAGAAGGAGAGAGACAGAGCGACCACCCTGTTGGTTGAGGGTGACGTTGAGGGCGCGGGCGATGGCGTCCTTTCCAGAGTTCTGGTAGCCCGTCAGGAAGACAGTGAAACCCTGCTGGTTGCGGGGAGGGTGGGACTCGCGAAGCACGCGAACGACCTCAGGGTAGGAGAACCACTCAGGGATCTCAGCGCCAGTTCGGAGACGCTTGCGGAGTTCTGTGTACTCAATTAGTATTTGGCTTGTATGATAATAGACGCGAGAAATATACCAGTTCCAGAGATGTCGAGGGTCTTGACACCCTGCTCGACCTCGTTCTTGGGCTTGTACTCGTCCGAGTCGGGGAGGTAGGTCATCTGGAGGAAGGGTACAACCTCGATGCCGAGTTCATCCCTGTACTTCTCAACGGCATCCTGAGCATCGTATGGGCCGTAGAAGTCGACGCCCTTGGAGTTCTTGCCTGGACCGGCGTGGTCACGACCGACAATGAAGTGGGTAGCACCATGATTCTTGCGGATGATGGCGTGCCAGATAGCCTCACGGGGACCAGCCATACGCATGGCAAGGGGCAGAAGAGCAAGGACAGCCATGCCGTTGGGGTAGCGGGGCATCAGAGCCTGGTAGACACGGACACGGGTGAAGTGGTCGATATCACCAGGCTTGGTCAGACCAACGACGGGGTGGATGAGGACATTGGCCTGGCGGGCACGAGCAGCGCGAACCGTCAGCTCACGGTGAGCGCGGTGCATGGGATTCCTGGTCTGGAAAGCAACGACCTTGGACCAGCCAAGCTTGTCGAAGTGCAGACGGAGCTCTGCAGGTGTGTAGCGGAGACCGACATAGTCGTAGTGCTCCAGGCGGTCGATTGCATCGATCTTACCACCAACATAGTACTCCTTGACAGTCTCATAGAGGTACTTGATGGCGGGGTGGGCTACGTCACCGTCCTTGTCGAAGACCTCCTTGGCTTCCTTCTCCTTGTCCGGCTGGTATACGTCGTCGACAGTGATAATGGCAACGTTGCGGTCGTCACGGGAATCGCGGAGGGCGATGCGGGCACCCTGCTTTAAGCCCGTCTCGTCAATGGTCTCCTTCGAGACATCGAGGCAGATGGGGATAGAGAAAAGGTTGCCGTCGGCAAGACGGTTGTTGGCAACCACACCCTCGTAGTCCTTCTGGTTCATAAAACCTGCATAATGCCGTCAGGTACCGGTCGGTGTGCAAATAGGCCAAACGCGAGGGGCACGGAAAATGCCCCTCGCCTAGTGCCGCGACATGACGACTTACCCTCCAATGGTGAGAAACCTCCGTTGAGGATGAGCTCCAAATCGCAAAGCTGCCTCTCAGAGAGAACAATCGCGGGAAGCTTCTCTGCCTCGTCGAAGAGCTCCTTACGCCTGGGCGCATCGCGGGCAATCAGGTCCTTGAGGACGCCGCCTGTAGTTTGCCCCTCATCAGCGTCCTACACGAGTTTCATCGGCGACTCTGCGCAACAACTAACCATGGGGTGCGTTGGCCATCTCTACGGAAGATGTGGTGTGGTAGAAAAATCCGGGGGGGTTAAAATGTGTGAATTATGCGAGAGAAGATTTGGAGCCCTTCCTGACTGTACCAAGTTGTCTTCGCGGTAAAGGTTTCTGGGTCACCCAAAAGAAAGATGCGCGACTAAGGAGCAGGAAGCGGGGATGGGCGCGATGGCCCTTTTTATTCTACGGATACTCCAGGTTCCATCTTCCCGATTGTTAACCATAGGCTTCTCTGGATTTTCTCTGCTGCAGAGACTAGGGTACAAAGCGGGTGTTTGTATGGGTCGGCAGATCTTGGAAGCGATTGCGCAATTGCACGCGATGCTTAGAGCCTGTCGCGCTCGCGGCTCTTATTGTGCAAAATGACGAGAGTGACGTGAGAGGAGCGGAGCCAAAGAGGACTACGGGAGTTCGGTCGCAGATTCGCGCGAAATTTCAGGAACGCTTCACGAAAATGACAAAGCTTGGAAGGATGATTAATACTCGTTTGATTCATGATTGGGCTTCATTGGCCCGTACATCGGTGGCATCTCGGCCCCGTTTATACATAACCGGATCTAACATCCGTGATCATAATGCTGTCCCAATCTACCCCAAATCTAAACCCCATGGTATGCCCATTCCGGAGAATCCGAACGCCGATGCTAATGCAAAGTACAAAAAGAAACGGGGTATGTAAACGCCCGACCGCGAGAAACTAAACGTTCAAAGATACTTGTTGGAGCTTGTTGGCGAGGTCCTCGTTCTGTCGCTTCATCTCCTGCTCCTGGAGGAACATGGCGTATCGCGACTTGGGGTTGTGAATGCCGCACTCCGACTTATCCTTGCCCTTCCAGCGTCCTGCTCGCTCATCTTCTCCCGCGGCGACGGGTTGGGTAGAGTGCCAGTCGCCAACACTCTTATAGCCCCGGTCGAGGAGGTCATTGTATGGGACACCGTTTGCATCGACATATTCCTTGACTTGGGAAAACGTCCAGTTGGCCAGGGGGTTGATCTTGATAAGGCCAGCCTCATCGATCTCGATGATGTCCAAGTCACCACGCTTTCCACCTTGGCTGCGACGTCGACCAGTCAGGATAGCCTTGGCTTGAAGGTCAGAGTAGGCACGCTCTGCTGGCTCGACCTTCGCGACATAGTCGTAGAGTTCGTCGTTCGTCTCCCATAGCTTGTCACCGTGCTTGGCAGTGAAGTCATTTACGTTGTCACAGCCAGCGGGCTTGTAGACATGGACTGGAGTTCCATATTTCCTCCTGACGCGGTCGACAAGAGCGTAAGTTTCATCGAAGTGGTAAAGGGTATCCAGGAAGATTAAGTCGATGTTGTGCTTCAGTGGTCCATCAAGCTTTGACAACATGTCCACAGTGACTAAGCCAGTGAGACCAAAGGCGGTAGTCTGGAAAAGTCCAGGCAGAGATGTGATGCACCATTTGAGGATGTCTGATGAAATATTAGTCGAGGTATTCGAGATTATACAACCGTCACTCACCCTGCGGTTCGAGCTTCGCCAACTGAGCATTCATGTACTTCAGGTGAGGCCTAGTGAAATAGATCTCAGGCAGACTGTCCTGACTTGACTCGGCTGATGCATAGCCAGATTCCTCACGGATTGTGGCATGCTTGTAGGTGTCGACGTTGTCGAAGAGTGGTGACGACATCTTCAAGGAGTCGTGTGGCGGAGCTTTTGATGGTAATGGCACGTGCAGAGAAGCCAGAAGCAGATGTCTCTGTGGTTTGGTATCTAACGAAGGCTTCCCGAGAGAATTTCCTATTATCAAGCGGTGTGTTCTGGATATTGAAAGAGGGAGAGCGAGCACAGCTCGAGTATTATATTTGGCTCCGCCATCGGAATCCGCTTTGTAACCCTCTCCGCAAAGTGCGATAGCTGGGGGTGAAGACGTGCGATCACGCAATTCGCGCTAGTACTTGCTGGAGCAAAACTCTTCCTGCCTGACTTATGTAAGGCACTTTCACCAATCAATTGGCGACGGTAGCACATTTTCCTAGACCTGAGGCCCGGGCAGCGTCTATGGTCTGACAGTCTGCGGTGGTGCGTTGGTTGGAAATCGACCGATGCTTTGTGCTTTTGTCATCAACGTCATCCCGTCGATGTTTGCCGAACAATGCAGCACCTTGAGATCATAGTGGTTGGTTCCAGCGGTGGGACCAGAGTGAGCGGAGGTGGCGTTCGGCCATGACGATTCGCAAGCACATTGTTGTTTCATCTTGACCTTCTCTTAATGTTTGCCTCCGTTGGCAGTATCGAGTCGGTATACCCCGGTTCACCGCATAAACGCCGGGCGATCGCGCCCCACGCGTCGCAGTGAAGACTTGCGACACGCATCAGGTTTCTCTATGAGGGTATCGGTTAGCCTGCCATGTCGTGGGCTGTGGAGTATTTTGTGGAATTCATGTATACCTCCAGATGTCCCCACGCTCCGTCCGGGTCGACCATTCAGCACTCTCTACGCTACGGGACATCAGATACCCTGGTGGGTAAGATCGGCCCTTTCTACACATTTCGATTTCTGCGACGACCCAATGTGGTTTTCTCACTCGATTGAATGCGTTGCAGCGTCCTTGGTACTGGAAAGCGTCGTGTTGTCGTGAATGTGGCGGATGTCACGGTGGGGTCGTTATAGTCCGGACAACTTTCGCTGTCTGCACGCTAATCCAGCCGTGGCTAACCGGCACAACAGAAACTCAGCATCAATAAGGCAAGATGGATGTTATTGCCGAGTCGCTGAACTAAGGACGATCCTCATGCGAGACCAAGCATTACTGAATGCGGTGTGTTTGAAAATTTGAACGAGTCCTTTTCGAGCTACTGGTTCAAGCAGAGGCTGTGGAGGACACTGGCGCGAATTTCCTGTAGTTTTACTGGCCTGATCAAGAGCTGCGCACAAATCCAATTCGATATCTGGCGTACCAAAGAATACCATGTTAGCATTTTTCTTCCAGCAGATCAATTCTGAACCAAAGCGATGTCGCTTTTATAGCCATTTACTTGGTGCTTTGCGGTATCTCTGTTGCCAGCATCTAGATGTAAAACTCTGCTCCAACATTGATCTTGAAAATCCTCACATTGTACCCTCAATCGCCTTAATCTTCCCCCTCCACAACACCCTCGCATTCCCCCCAAACACCATCTCTTTCTCTCTTTCCCCTATCCATTTTACCTCCGCTAGCCCTCGAATATTAGAATCCACATTCCAGAACCCAATACCATACGGATAATCCGTGCCAAACACCATCTGACTAACCGGGACATTCATCCCCTCGGTCAACCCCTTGACCTGCTGGGGCCAAACCGGGCCCGCGCTATCGAACCAGAAGCGCGTCTTGTAGGCTTCTCTAGCCGCGGCAGATATATCGGGGAAGCCGAGCAGGAAGCGCTCGGAGATATCCGGAAATGCGCCTGCGCCGTGGGAAATGCGCCAGTGGAGACTGGGGTGATTGAGTATAGTAGAAGAAGCTGTTAGGCTAGAAATTGCCCGCGCGGTTTCGAAGTAGAATTCTCCAAGGCCAGAGCGAAGTAGAGCTGTATAGGCATTGGATCATCAGCTTCTCGTCGCTCTCAATGCACTAGCGGAAAACCACCTACAAGGTCTGGAGTTGATCAATCGGCCGTCATTAAATTTTATGATGGGTTCAGTAGGGTGCAAAAATACTACCTCTCTTCCTTTCTCTCCCGCTCTTTCCTGCAGATACCTCCACAAGGGATCGAAAGCTGCCTCTCCGGGATACAAACCTTCATGATTCGTAAGTATGCCTACACCCACTGGTCCTTGCCCCGTCATATTGTACATCCGCTTCAATTCCACGATCGATTCTTGCACATGCGGCAGCGGCATGATCGCCAACCAACTGAATCGCTCCGGATAGATGTTACACAATTCCGCCGCGAAGCTGTTAAGCAACCTAGCAAGAGCAAGTGTCTTCTTCCTTCTTAACACCTCGTCTGTCTCTGTCAAAAACGCATTTGCCTGTGGTGTGGAAATACAAAGCACAGAATGCACAATCTGATGTTCAGCCATGAACTTGAGATGTCCCTCCACGCTCCAAGAGGGCGTTGCACGACCCGCTGCATTCAGCTCTAGGGCACGGAACCACTCTGGAATGGGGCTATGATGGTAGTCCGCACTTTAGCACTTTTCTTTCAATTCGATCGAGTAACACAGGAGGGGCAAGGGAAATAGAATAACTCACTGAGTATGTACATCAACTCTGTCCGCCGCTTTAAAACAGAACTTGCTAACATCAACTTTGTCTACAGCTAACGCAACGATACTCGCAACCGCATCTTTGGCAAAGGGAAGAGCCGTCAGGTCGATATCGTCAAGATAGGCGTCTTTTTGGATCTTCAACCAGAATTCCTTTTCTCTATACCCCGTTTCATTCGTGTTTGGGTGGCCGAATGGATACATCGACTTTGGCTTTGCTGGCTACATATCTTAGTACGTCGAAGATCCCAAGAAGGAGGTGGGTAAGTACGTACATATTCTTGGTACTGTGGATGGTACATGGTTTCGGTCACGGCGTGTGCGGAGGACGTCGTAGTGGTTGTGAAAGAAGCGTGAATCCTTAGTACCCAGGGTTAGTAGAGGTAAGATGTGGAGTAGTCGTATTTTCTAAGAGCAATGACCCCTTATCGATGGGCATTATACTATATAGTGTGGCTTGGGTATGTCTTTTGCGTAATCCCGGTTGCAGGCCTAGAGAGGTAGGTCGCTAAGCTGCACGTGCAAGGTGCTTATACGGGTGCGGGGAGCCGCACTACTGGGAGTGTGTGGGCGCGCCTACCTCTTGCAATTATTTCCCTTTCCACAAAGCCGAACTAGGAAAAGAAGGGATTTCGCCAAGCGTCTTCAGATGCTGTAGTAAGCTGTGCGATACGCATGGGCAATGTCATTATAAGAGACATTCACACATAACATACTCAGTGACAGCCCTTACACATTGCAAGAAAAAGGCGCCTTAACTATCCAAAACCCACAGCAATGCACAGCTTATCAAACAACCCAAGCAATCGTAGCCGCACCCTGATACTTTAACCCAATCTACGGCGCCTCCAAGCCCTCGCCAGGCACCTCTCCAATGCTTCCCGGTTCAACATTGTCTCCATCCGCATACCCATTGACCGTCCGTCTCAACTTTTTACTCTCAGCATACATCACACTTCGCATTCTGTTCGTGCTGCCCAAAGGCTGATACTCCTTGAGCGCATGCCAGCTATTCACTGTGTTACGACTGTCGCAACAGGTGCGGAAGTTTTGGAAGCCAGGAGTCTTGCGGCGGAAACTCGAGAGTGGCAATCTGCTCGAAGGGGTACTTTATGGGATCCCATTCTATACTGATGTCGTCTACGGGTTGTTCGGCTAGGTCTTGCAGCATCGGTGCGCAGAACGTGTATGAGATTGTGTTGTTGAGGTGATGCTTGCGGGCGCCTCGAGAAAGTACGTTGGTGGTATCGTTGGCCTGAACTTCATCGTTCTCAAGCTGTTTCCGGAATTTGCTGGCTGAAAACACGCCATATTTGGCTGTGTTCGCTGTGGCGGTACGCGGATTGCGACCATGTGCTGTTTTGGTAGCTGTGCGCCGAGAGTAGCGACATCGTCGTCTACTCTCTTGCTTTGCTCATCGTCAAATGGCGTGAGGTCATTCCAGTTGCGTTCTGATGTATCAGCTATATCATATGTTGTTCGGAGGGTCCCGTAGTTCCAAGACAGGGTAGTTGTTGAAAGTCCAGTCTTGCCCAAAGCTTCTCGCCCTCGAACCCAAAGACCTTCATACGGATACTCCGAGGTGCTGCTAGGTTATCGGGTAAAGTCTTGGGGTCAGGGATGAATAATGCATAATTATGTCGTTAGATGCCGGGCTTAGCAAACATGCCTTGGGCGAGGTAGGGTGGAAGGTTGTCGTGGACTATGAACTTGCCCATAACGCCCTGTTGCCCGAGATCAGTAAGGAAATCCTTTTCCAGAACAATGTCACGTACTCACGCCTCGAGCCTTTAGATGTGTGCCTCTCAAATAGTGCATGTACTCGTTGAAGTTCATCAATTGGAAGCGATTGAACTGAGGAGACACGTCCTTGATCTTCTGCTCTTCGTCAGCTGGGATGCTCTCAACTCCTGAGGTGTCCAATTTGTTGAATGCCTTTGGATCCTTTTTGTCTTTACCGCCAGTTTTAATCGTCCCGTTGGCCACCTTGCCATTGTATATGTTCTCAATCCTGTGGTAGCCCATTGGATAAGTCTCAATCCTTGCGCCGCTCATATTGATATTTCTTTTTCCTTTTTTTCAGCAACTGCTTCTCTCATTCATTTCTATGTACGAGTAGGAGCGCTTTCGTACTTGAACCAGTGCCAGCGTGCTCGTGGCCACCCCCACAGTCACATTTGGCTTCCGTCGCGCCGGAAATCGTGCACATCCCATGTTACAGCCCAGACAGGGTAGCAGAGAGATATGCGGGTTAGCGTGCCATCGATTCCAGTTCCTCGTGGCCGGGCATTTAGTCGTGTGGGCAGAAGCTGCTCCAGGAGACCCTTCCCGCTTTCGTCGTCGATCTGGTTCGTAAGTTCAGCCAATGACGAGAAATGAATTGAAGAGCATGATCACAAGCTGTATGATCTCCTGCAGCAGCACATCTCGGAAGGTGGTGATTCGGAAGCATGATAAGTTTAGGACAAAAAGGAAAAATGCATGTGCATTGGTAGACGGAGAACCTATTGATAAACACATCTTCCAATATCTGAAATTCTCCACTTCTACTTTCGCTAACGCGAACCGTGTAACTGCTTTCACGTCACCCGAAACCGTGCGATTCTGCGACACAAAAGCGGTGCAATCTCTTTCTAAACTGCTCTATAGGAAATTTTCGTTCATCACATAGTCTTTTACACGCAAAGCCACCAGAGGGGATATCATGTAAACACCTTCCAGGCCTGTCGGGGGCACAGGCGCCTCTGGCTACCACATATTGACACCTAATCTATCAAACCCTTCCTGCAAGACCTTGCGGCCAGCAAGCTCATTGGCAAACTCCAGATTCTGCTGCAGCCGCCACTCACTATGTTTGTTAAGAGCGAAGAGCATACCAGCGATGAACGTGTCTCCAGCACCGATGGTATCGACGACTTTTGTAGTCTCGCCTTCATGCGCTTGCCATGCCTTAACATCTGCCCAGGCCTCTTCAACTCCTTTTTGGACAGCCGTAGCACCTCTAGATCCCCAGGTGCAACACAGTATCGCACCATCTCTGGTGCTATCCCGCTGTGCCTCTAGAAAGCTCTTTGCATCTGCGTATCCATTTTTCTCCGCCCAGAGCTTCGAATAGAAGACAACATCTGCGTATTTTGCGACCTCGGCCATCTCCGTGCGCTCGGGCTTTTCGCACTCTACGCTGACCTTGAAGCGCGGGAAGTCCTTGCGTAGGAAATCGACGCAGGACCGGGTAACATCCGGAATCCGACCTTCAAAATGGAACCACGCCTCATTCCAACTCCGCTCGCTGTCCATCGTGGCAAACTTTTGGACTTTTCGGGAAAACTCACTAGCTTGCATCTCAGCCAGCTTGTTTATACTGACAATGGTTCTCGAACGGTTCTCCTCGCTTTGAATGATGTAGCTGGATGCGGCTTCCTCGCAGTCTGTTCGGAACAAACTAACATCGGAAATGTTTACTCCCGGTAGGGAGTCATAGATGAACTGTGCGGCTGCAGAGTTCTCATTGGGGAATATCGCTATTAGATGCAGGCTGGTAGAAATCCTTGGTTTCGCAGGTGATTTATCGTGCTCCAGCAGCTGTGACAGCACCTCGAGACTGTTCGCCGTGTTTCCACCTCTTCTCCGAGTAATTTTTTTGGCTCGTAACTTCTCGTCTTCAATAGGAAAGTGCGGTACACTGTGTTTTGCCTTTGTTCAATAGATCGCTCGCGGCCATACAAACGTGTGAAATGGGCACCTACGTCAGAATAGTGTCAATGTACACCGCACCGACACAAACGATGTGATTTTCTTGAATATCCGGCATGGCGGGCGGTTTCAGTGTGCGAGTGTGATATGTTGGGATGATGGCATTCTCCTAGGAAGAAAGTGACGAGTTTGACATGTGAAGCGCAAGTGCAACAGCACTACGTCAGGTGTCGCGTGGCTGCGGTACGCGGCCACACGAGATCACGTGTTTCCAACGTTGTGCCAATGCTGACTCACGATGTCGATGGAATAAACCTGGCAAGAACGGATAGTCGCATGACGATTCAATCAAGCACCAGAGGAAGATGCTCATATTCATTACATCCTATTTTCCTTCCACTGTCCTCCTCATATACTAAGTAATGAATGAAGACCTAGCCCCAGGTGGTATCTCGAAAACTCACACGCTCAAACGCCCTTTCCCAAACAAAACATAGAAAAGTCAACCAGGATAGGCGCTCAGTACGCGTTCCCACCCCATCCACTGGGTCTCTCCTTAGCTTCATGGCCGTACTGGTATTCATCTTGCTCCATCACTGGACTCACAGTCACAGCTCCGTGCTGCGGTGGGCCATACCAGCCATTTCCTCCTGCTGGCACATTGCTGTAGTAGCCGCCGTGTTGCGCCTCCTCTCCACCCAAATTGTTGAATGCTAGTGTTCGCGGTGTCATGGGTGACTTCATACCGCCAACGGTGCCAGGTGTACGGGGTAGTTGTTGTAGCTCCCACATGTGTTGCCATTGTTCTTCGGCGGTCATTTCGTTATCGTACGGTGAAGACGCCCACTTTTCCTTTTCGGCTTTCTTCTCCGCTTTCTTAGCGGCATGAGCCTGTTTTTGATCGGCGGTGGGGATCAGGGAGTAGATGGACAGTATGACGAAGGCAGCGTAAATGGTACTAGTTCGGTTTGTTAAACTTGCAATCATCCGCTAGGAGAGAGGGTCACATACAGCATGATAATGCTAACGGCAAAGCTGCTCTTCGCCTGCATACAGTAGCCTTTGATATTCTTGTCCTCTACCAAGTCGCAGCTCTTGGTGATGTACCATGGCGCCCCGTTGTTTGCGCGGCTCGGGTCGATAGTGTCGGGAGCGGTTTGGACGTGGATGCCGTATGCCCACAGGCACATGAGCGCGATGTGGAGGGGAAGCGAGAGGATTGGGAGGAAGACTTTGAGGAGCCATAGAGTCATCTTCACAAGCCAGAAGAACGTGCACACTACGCCAATCACGAGATGATACTGAGTGTTGCTACGTAATCGTTAGTCAACACTGAAGGGTGAAGGTGTAGCAATGTACAATATATCGCATGACCGTGGAACCGCGACGCTTGTCTGGGCTGGCAGATTTGAAAGTTGGACAAGGTAGCACTCACAAGCTGCTCCATACAAGCGGCGTATCAATGGGTCGATAGTTCGCATATGCATAAACGATGGTGCTGGGATCCGAATTGAAGCCCATCTCTCCTCCCACTCTCCACAAGATAGTTCGATAGAGGTTGGGCGATGCGATACCGAACAGCGCGAGATTGGCGACGGTAAATGGTAGCTCGAAGATCATGAGAAACCAGATAATCTTGGGCAGCCGCCATGTTCGTGATACAAAGAAACCCATGGTGGGTGTCGGAAGTCGTTGGGCTTGATGAATGTGCCGTGGTCAGCCTATAGGCGTGTATCTGTTGTGTTCCAAGCTGCGCCCGGATGGATCGCGATTGCAGAGACGAATTTCCAATGCGCTGCCTGGTCTGCTTGTGTATTGTCGTCGGGGTCTGGTGCTCGCGCTGGGGAACTGCTACCAAAAGCGTTCCCTGGTGGTACAAAGTCTTCGTGCTCGGGTATCAGGCGCACAGTCAAGCCTCCAGCACCCAGCACTCCGGGGCCTTCCACGCTCTTAACAACCGTATAAGCCCCCATCCTAGCCGACGCCACCAGTAGTGAGCTGAGGGGCGAAAGAGCCATTGCAACCGCTGAGTGGCACACGCATGCTGCGCGATCACACAGCTTGTAAGGCGTGATGGCGAATCAGAGTTGCAGAAAGGTGCGGCATGCGGGAGCTAGAGGGGCTCGTCCCTTGCGCCCACCCCTGCGATTCGTACTGCGGAATGTGGGTTAATATGGACGCTTCAGGCAACTCAATATCGAGGGCCGCGGTAAGAGGCTGGATGAAATAGAGCGCCTTATCGCGGGGTAGCACCGCACAAGCGATCGCTTGCTGTGCCGCAAAGAGGATGCAGGCCAGCCGTCAAGGTGTCGAGAAGAGAGGGATTAGCAATCAGGGTTCCACGGCGAGTTTGGGATAGTGGGGCGGATTCAGTGGAGTCGGTGCCCGACCATCACGAGCCGTGTGGATTTTGCGGTCTTTGTGGGCGCGTAAAATAGAGTTAATGGTGTAAGCATCGTACATACAACAGCGCTTGCAGCAACGAAGGAACCAAGTGCTGATGCGAAATTCAAATCGTGATCGACTTCCCCATAAGTCCCACAAACAAGCTTCCATCCGTTCCATTACCACCACTTCTCGCACAGCACTCTCTGCGGAACCACATTATCCTGCTCCTTGATAAACTTCACCATGTCGTCGGTCATATCAGGTGGTCCGCACACATAGAAAACCGTCGATTGCGCCTCCTTCCTGTTACCTACTGCACTGGAGAGCGCAATATCATCGATGCGGTGTGTCCACGCACACACGGGCACTTCGGTAGCCGAGTCGATTTGCGGCAGCGTCAGAGACATCAATGGATGTATTAGGTCACCGTCAGTTGTACCCATCTCCGATCCGTCCCATGTTCCGGTGAAGAAAAGCTCTAGTCTGTCTTTGGTCACCTTGAATCGCGGTATGCGGAAGAGATCGAGCACATCTTGGAGGAAGAGAACCTCGCTGGGATCTGTTTCGCGCGACGGGACTTTGGTAGAGTATAAGAAGCGCACTTCGAGGTTGGGGTAGTTTTGGTTTATGTAGGTCATCATTGACATCATAGGGCTTGTGGAGAAAATTAGTCACCGAAACACGTAGCTAAGCAGAGCGAGGGCTGGGACTTACTTGATGCCGACGCCTCCCGCGATGAAGATGGCGCGTTTGATCTTCTTCATATCTAGGCATGGCGGTGGCCATATGAAACTGCCGCCGACGCGCACTGTGACTTCCTTCCCCATGATGTCCTCCACCGGCTGCCATAACCAAGCTGCAGGTGGGTTATCAGGGCTTTTCTGCACAGCCAGCTCAAAGTATGGTGTGTGCTCAGGGTCCGATCGTGGCAGCGCTTCTGAAGGCGACGAAGTGATCGTGAACCCGCCCGCCTTGTCTACATCAGGCACAAAGACATCGAGCCATTGGCCGGGGAGGAACTGACTTATCCATCAGCGCGTGTTGCGAGCGAGATGGAAGTCGTCATGTCATACGTTGAAGCCGTTCTTGTCATTGATTTCGAATTTAAAGCGCTTGATCCGGTCGTTGACTGGCGTCACTTTCGCGAGGGTGGCAGTGTACAGGTCGTTGTCTCGGGGCTCAGTCGCGGTGCGCTCTTGGTGACTCAGGATCGCTTTTGCGGAACGTGCCTGTGGCATGCTGCCCAGCATGCTTCTCGGCGGGGTAAAGGGTCGCGAATGGGAGTGGTGGCACAAAAATCGACGGGCAAGACTGCTCACAGCAAAGAAGAAAGTATCTTACCACGAGGAAAATGTGAGTGGGGACACCAGGTAGAGGGGTCCAATGCGTATGCAGGATGATCCATCGGGCGGGAGCTTGGACGACAGCCGTTGAGTCTAGCCGACTTCACCCTTTTTTGATAAACGTCGGCAGCATTTATATATATATATATATAT
>LR132594.1:0-16932 GCA_900634815.1 Paradendryphiella salina | reverse complement strand
AAGCGATAACCAAAAAAAAAACAAAAAAACACCCCGTTAGAGTAAGGCTTGAAAACCGTGGATTGTAGCGAACACCGTTCGTTCCACCCTTTTCCATCTAGTCTCTGCGTCGGGGCATTTCTCCCCCCCCCCCCCCTCCTCTATTTTCCCCACCCTTCCCACTGGGGTGGTTGAGATGTGACGCACTAGTGTAGTATGCGGTTCGTGAGGACTCCTTGGTAGCAGGTGGCGGACTGGCAGGCTGGTGTCCGTCCAGGGGAATGGATGGGGCGTAGTAAGCGGGTAGAGAAGGTTTGAGCTTTGATGTACCGGCGTATGGATAAAGTCGGCAATAGTGGGAAGCGAGTAAATTGCTGTACTAGATGTGACATTCGATGATTGTGATAGATTCGCAGCATGACGCAATCGTTGCAAATACGTCAAGACGTTTTCGAACCACGACATTCACTGTCATTTTTCTTTATCCAACCCGCAAATTCGGGTAGGGAGTTTGTCTACATACAATACCTACGTACTTTCGTTGCTCCAAGATGTTCTTGCCTTACAGAAAGAGAAGAGAAAGGAACACATGTTCCAAATGCAAAGCAAAAGTAAATTGCGCAATGGGGGTATAGAAGTTGCTGAACAAAGAACCGCCAATGCAACAAAGGAGAATGATGATGATAAAAGATAGTTCGCGTCGTCGCCTCCGTCCCTTATCTGGGTGTTAACGCCATGCTGTATAAAAGAAATAGCCCTGAGATGAGGAAATCTCCTATGTGCTCGGTTCCTGATGCGCCGAAAACCGATGGGGAAGGGAAATGGTCGGCTTAGACCGCAACTTTAACGTGAGCTAATGCGCTCACATCTGGAATGGTAATGCTGTGGTCTGCTGGGCGAGACGGCCAGTCTTCATGATCGAGTTTCGCATCGATCGTCGTGTTGTGCTGTTGTTCCCAATCGCGCCGCCACATCTCGAACTTGAGCTCCCATCTCTGTAATAACCGCTTTCTCCGCGCTTCAATAACCTTTTCCAGCTGTTCCAGCTGTTTCGTATATTCCTCATCTTTTTTCCGTTCCAACTCTTCTAAATCTGTATCAAGTTGTTTCAACTCAGCCTCTTGTGTCTCTAATCTTCGTTTGAAATCCAACTCCTGCCTTGCGCGTAGTACGTTGATGGCGCTGGCATGCTTCCTCGGAAGGCCTTGTTGAAGCAATCTTTGGCGCTCGAGTTTTTTGAAATCCTCCTCTGACACAGTATGTGTGCGCTCCTGTCGAGATTCTGTACCAAGACAATAAGCCTCAATGTATTTTAGCGCCGTGGCTACGTTCCGTGTCTCCTGGGCCTGTGTTTTCAGAAGGTCATGTTCAGCGAGAAGCTGCAGTTCCTCCAATCGATCGAGGCTATCAGTATGCTGTAATTTGTGAGCAAGCTAATGTGGGATGAGACAACGTACTTTATACATACCTGCTCTATCCGCTCGCTTTTGCGGGTTTCGTGTTGCGCATTGATCCGTTCCAGTTCATGCCTGTAGTGTACCGACAATGCTTTTCTTTGAGTGCATTCGAAAGTCGAAACCCTTTCAAATTGTTCTTTCTGCTGAATCTTGAAGCTCTTGAACGCTTCGTTTGCTAACGCTGCATCAATGCTGATTGCCTTATGCCTAGCAGGACGGGCCGGAACATTCGAACGTGTTGGGGTCTGCGCCGATGCACTTGAGTTATTGTGCAAGTGTGACGGATTGACACGTGATGGTTTAGGTTCGCAGTAGTCAGAGTCGCGTAACGGAGACACGGCTGACGCTTGTACAAGATTATGTGCAACAAGGTCCGCCTCCTCTTTAGTCAGAACATGCTCTAATACCGATCGCGGTAGTGCACTTCCACAACAATCGGGTACTGCATCTGTGCCACGCTGTAACGCTTCTTGTATATGATTGCGAATGTCATAGGTAGACAACGAATGACCGCAGTCTAGTTTTGCGACGCGAGGCTTGTTGTGAGATGTTCGGTGCGAGGATGAAAGACAAGTACTAGGAGATGATTAGTAACAAGTGAATACGGCCCAGTTGCGACGACATACCTCGGGTCTCTTCGGAACAAGGAGAATAAGGCTGAACCTCGCTTCTTCCAGGGCTGCGTTTGCTGTGACGATGATGCGCTAGAAATTACAGAAGGCGCCACGGACAAGATCGAGGACTGTCTTGACCGAATGCTGGATTCTGAGCGGTCAATGGCTTGTTGGCAGTTTTCGGCTGAGTATGAAGGCCGTGTGAGGGTTGGAGGTGCCCTCTTTGCAGTTGGACGGTCGCTAGAGTAGACATGGTCCCTGGAGGTCCGGGAAGGCGCCGAGGTGAAACTTGTGGATTGTGTTTCTTGGGAATGAGTCGACCTTGAACTTCTCTGGTCGCTGTCCAGCGTCATGCTTGATATGGCGCGGGAGATACTTTTTGGCGGGGGTACGAAGCGATAAGGATCATGGATACCAAACTCGCGGGCCTGCAGGGCTAGTTCGGCGTCAAGATCGTCTTCGTTCTGATGTATGGGAAGACGGAGAGCTTCAGAGAGGTAGACAGCATCGTCGAATATGGGCGCCGTGCCGAGGGATGCGGTATCGTCCCTTATGAGGTCGGGCATTGCGCCGGAGCGCGCATGCATGCACCTGGTGGTTCGTGATGTCAAGCAGATAAGCTACCAAGACATGCAGGCAGCAGACGCGATATTCCTTTCAGTTTGGGCGGGCGCGTTAGAGCTGCGATGGCCAGCACGCAAATCTTGGGCGGCTAGCGGAGAGATGCAGCAGAACAACGGCGGGTCAGGCGTCGAGATGTCAGGCTGGCAAGCGGATTGATATTGAGAAGGAGGGCGCTAGCGGATTGGAAGAGGCCCAGTCCTGGTCATCTGCTTGCTGATGCTGCCCCTAGCATTTTGCTTGCGACAGGATGCGATTCGCCAAAGGAGCGGCAATCTCGCTCGCCGCCTTGCCCAGGTTTTGCTGTGTCGGTGGAGACGGTATGATGTCTTCAAAACAGGTCACTGCGCGTTGGCAACCATCGCTGTTTGCAGTGGCCCACCGTGAAACCCATGCAGCCATCCGGCCGACGTCGCGCCGTCCTTGCCATCATGCCGTACGCCCCACGCTTAGCCGACGATTACAGGCCACTTCTTCTAGCGCTGGCATGCGGTGGCGTCTGTCAACTGTCATTCAATGATTCATCGCAGCTGGAGCCGACACCGACACACCCTAACCGCACGTCTGGTACAAGGCGTGCAGCGCGCACTGCGGCTAGTACTTCCTATCGCTGCAGGCCTTGGGCTCATTGTGTAATCGTGAGATTGCTCGCTTTCACGTACCGGCTCTTGTCTTGTAAGCAAATCCCTTGGGGCTTGGAGGATAGATGCCCTTCTCTTTCCACGACGTTGGTGATGCAGCGGATAGACTAGCTTCTGTAGGCCGTCAGAGGGCGGTTAACCGTGCGGCTTGCTCCCGCTGATCGCTGTTGAGCTGTCAGCCAAGGTCGGCTACAGGTAGAGAACACCTTGTTCTGTCATCAACGTCAAGTCTGGTTGTTGCCTGCATTGCGCGCTTTGCATGTAAGCTCCCAGCCATGCAGCTAGCACCACGGTATGAATGCGACGTTTGCGTGATGCAACCAAGTCTATTTCAAGTTTCGTGACGGTCCCGTTACCGATCGATCTTAGCGACAACAGGTATCTAGATACCGGCCCGCATGTTGTACATATGCAGCTAATACCGCAGTGCACAGACAAAGCGCGGGCTAACAACCCCTAGGCATTATTCCAAACATAAAATTGTCCCTAAAGTACGGCGCGTGGAAGCCCAAGAAAATTCAGGGTCTATTAGAATGACTGGACGACCGACTCATACAACGTCGAATCGTCGATGCACATGTAGTTGACATAAATAAACCAAAAAAAGAGATATGAATACAACTGGAAACGAAGCAGGCCGTATTATGCAACAAGTGTTCCGCCAGAACGATGCCAGACCGAGCTGGTGTTGATGCTTCATGTCTTCCTGAACGCCGGTCATGCAGAGAGACAAAAACGTACCAGACTAACCAGAAATAAGAACCCAAAGTAGGAAAACTACTACATGTTAGCACTCTGTCACTAAGTTGGGGACCATGTATACGTACATATCATCAGCACTCCGAACATCTTTGCGACAAGCCATCGGTTACCCTGCACACGGCTCCAGTACTTCATCAGCTCTCGCTGAGCACCTTCGACATTGTCCACGACATCCTCAGTGTTGGCATCAATTCGCTGGATCTGCTCTCCTTGTTCCGATACCATCTGGGCAAGTTGGCTGAAAATGCCTCCGAGTTCCTGGATGGTCGATTCAATTGACTCAATCGCCCGCCCGCGCTCCTGGATGTATGTGTTCTGCGGCTGAGCCTCTTCCATGAGCATCAGCTGTGCGTCTGATTGCTGTCCGCCTCGTGTTAGTGCAGAGGATCCCGAAGGCTCGAGCGAGAGTAGATCTTGCTGGACTGCGTTGGTGTTTCTGCCGAATCCTCCTGGCGATCGTCCTCTCTGCGGTGTCTGGTATAGGGGAGAGTCGGTCCTGCCGGGCTCCAGGTTACTGTGGGATTGCTGCGCAGCAGTTGAGAGGAACTGCTCTGTTCGCGAGCGCGATGCCTGCATGTTCTTCGTCCGCACTTCCAACACATCCTTGAAGTTTGTTCCGACATTCTGCAGCTTGTCCTTCAATAATATGACAACGTTGCTGTTGTGCTCGCCTTCTTGATCTACGCCCGGTTTCGACTTGGGATGCTGCTTCGAGTTCATCTGCTGCAGTGCCTGTACCTGCCCAGACAGCGCCGTCATGTCTTGCTTGATGACGAAAGTGAGCTCGTCGAACTCGACGGGCCGGTCGTCGAAAAGCGATTTGCGCTTGGCTAGTTGCGATAACCGCTCTAGCTTTTGCATTGTGCTTGCGACACCTCGCGCGACGTCAGCTGCATTGCGCGCAAATTCAGAGCGCTGACGTTGTGGGCTGGGGGTTGCCTGCGCCTTCTCCTGCGCCGTCAGAAGGGACTGCCGTTGCGCGCCTGTCTTGGACTGTGCCTGCCGCCGCTGAGCTTGCGCAAGGATAGAGCGGAATTCCTCGGTACGGTCTTGAATGGAGACGGCCATTGCGCGTGAATATTATGGCGTGTAAGGAAGTAGAGGCAGATAGGGGCAGCGCGCCGCGTGTCGACAGCGTGGCCAGTCGCTGCGGATGCGCTGGAGGGGTAAATGGTGTCGGAGTCTGGGTTGGATTGGAGTATGGTGCTAGAAATGGGTGTGTAAATGCCTATTCCTAGGGTGCAAGGCAAGCAACGGTGGCGCCGGTGTTGGGCTGCGTCGCAACGACGGAATCTGCCTGGAGAGGACTGAGCGTTAGAGCAACAGCTAGGCTCTATTAAATTTTCCTGCAAAGTTTCTCTGGACGGCCGATAGATACGCGTTTTGCGGCACAAAGTCGGGCTTGTTCTTGGGAAATCACCGCAGATACGGAGGAGTCGTGTTGAACAATTGAGGCCTGGGCCGGGGTGGATTTGGGGGAACGTGGTTAGTTCTGGGAGCGGCCCATGTCCGCATACATCCAGGGCTGTCTGCGCCACACTTGACGCGGAGCGCTGCAGTGGCGCTGGGCCTTGAGCCGCACAGCCGTGAAGCCGGGCGGGGAGTTGGTGCAATCAAGGAAACCGTCTCCTCTCGCTGTACCACCTCTCGAATTCTACTACACTCTCTGCTACAAACCTGCATAGCGAGCAGTTCTTCGTGCTGGTATACGTCGGGCCTTCATCGCTCGCACCAGGTGACGTATCATCCCGGAAGCTTGGTCGCGCCCTCATCAAGTCTCTCCCGACCTATTCCAGCCACTCTTCCTATCGCAACCGACCTAACGCTGTGCCTGCGCGGCGGCCAGACAGCGTCATTGTTACAGACGCTTTTTCTGCAGACATTCACTCATTTCTCCCCTTGTATGAACTGGAGGTTGTAGTTGGTCTCGGGCTCAGCCCCAGCGGAGCCCTATACTATAGTCGTGCGCATACCCAACCTCCGAGTACCCCAAACTTGGCTATTTCACCATGTCTGGGCCCTTCCGCTTTCATCAGGAGGAAGCAAGGTCGCCTCTGTAGGTTCTGATCCTCCAAGTACCTCCATCCGTAGACTGACTCGTATTAGCGATCGGAGCGCTTCTCCCTTCTCTGCCGGCCAGCCCGTGTCCTTCAAGACCAATGTTAATCGCGCAAAAACGAAAAAATGGGTACAGGCCAAGAAGAATGCCTATGATGGTGACGACTGGGGCGAATACGATGAGTACGACGAATATGGCGTCAACCAGGAACCGCAACAGGCCCAGCCGCGATACTATGCCCAGCATCTAGACCAGCCCTTGCGGAGCTTTACCGACCCCTCTCACCAGGCGCCATTGCTGAGAGCGCACAGAAATTCATTTGAGCAAGGAGAAGAACAGCGGGCGTTTTCATCGACGATACCACATTCACAGCACGGTCACGTACAGCCATATGAGGAATCTCGAGGACCAGCAGGTGCGGTTGCCTTCGGACAAGACTACGACACAGGAGGTAGAGGTGACTTCAGCCTTACTGCAGTGCCCCCACCGCTGCAAACACGCATATCACAGGTCCCAGTCGACTTCACCCCGCCTTCGAACACGCAGTTCCCTCCGCGCAAAAGTAGCATAGGCCAAGGAGACTTGCCAACAGGCACCTCCCCACGTCCGCGCAATGGCAGTGGATCTAACAAGCCGCTGCCTTTTATAAGACCAGCGGACATATATAAGCGTCATCAAGATGAACGTACATCGCTGGATTCATCTCGACCCAGCTTGGACTCTTTTTCGTCTGCATCACGAGATGACACGGCACTAGGTCAAGAGGGCGGGAAATCGCTACATCCCATGGAAACAGTCGCCGAGCGCAAGAGCGAGTATTTGGCTGATTATGACGCTACGGCAACGCAGAACGACGCACAGCCACACCATCAAGAACGCCCCGTCGTGTCACCATCGGATGACCAGGGTTTGCGCTCTGTTGTCGACCAGGCGTTCACCCGGACAGACGACTCGCGCTCAGTTCCACCAACACCCATATCGAACGATTCAAGCTCAGACCTTCTAAGAAGCAATACTGGCAGCACTTCTGGCATCAGTCCCATTATGAGTCGCGTTCCGAGTTCTGCTGCATCGGCGTTGAAAAATCGGAACCAAATAGAGGGGAACACGCCCGTTATTGCAGAAGAACCTAGCGAAACCACAACTCCCGTCACCCGGCCAACATCCGCGCACAATATCGAGGCGATACATTATGTGCCAAGAAAATCTTCTCCTGGTCATTCCCGCAACTTTTCAAGCTCCTCAACACCGCGCAGTGGTCTTGCTACGCCGACACGTGGTGACAGCCCAGCTCGGTCGCCTATACTAGCACCCAGTAGGGATGTCCCGGAACCCAGATCCGCCCTTTTCTCAACCGCAGATAACGACAACTCTGGGGACATGGAGGGTGGGCTTCAAGGTCCATCTTCTGCATATGCTGCCCGGGAAGCAGATCTCGCCATACAAATGAGAAGTCGACCAAACAGCGGCGCACCTGATTTGGGAGCGACAGAGCGTCAATCACAAACTATGTTCTTAGATTCCCATAATGCGCAGTCTCCCATCGACGACGTGTTGCCACGCGATCGCTCCGAGTCGCCCAGCAAAGGTCGTGTGCAAGCACTAGCTGGCAAGTTCGGAGAGGTGGCATCCTCAAGACGTGAGTCCATACAATCGAATCGTTCAAGAAACAGCATACAGTCGTGGGAGCGAAGCCACGATAACTCGCGTGCAGCGTCTCCAACCAAAGCTAGCTCATCAAAGCCCAGCAGCCCAGTCAAAGAATTCCGTCCTCACCTTCCAGGTCAGTGGGAATCCTATGCTACCACAGCAATGACACCGTCTGAACAAGGAGAGCAAGATCGAGGTCTGAGCACTGCGAACAACAATAGCCACAACAACAGTCAGACTGCACTCGAGCAGTCTGATCTGATGCCCACAGCGGTCAAGCAATCCGTTGCTGAAGGCACTCCCTTGGATGCGAACGATTCCGACCCTATGGCCGCACTTAGGAATGCCGGGGCTGCAGTGGTCGATTCTATTCGTATGACTTTAGGAGTGGACGAGCACGCATCGGAAAGTCAGCATCATCAAAAGGAGCGTGGCGACTATGGCAACGTCTATCTGCCCAGACCCCTGCAATTTGATCGTACGATAACGTCTAATTCAAGCGCGCCACCCACACCCCATGCAAAAGATACGCCAGGGCATGAACTTGCACCACCTGCACCGTTGAAGGAAAGACCATCACAACATTTCGAGAGTCAGCTGGACCGCCCGAGTCTTGATCCGCAACTGAGCACCGACCCTTCAACTGAGGATCAAGAAAGTGACCGTTTGCGAAAAGAAATTGTTGCGAGCCTCAGCCCATTCAAAGCTCCAGATTCACCGGTTGGCGAACCAAACGATGCTAAACTTCTACCCGCCAACCCAAGTACGGATCGTGCTAGTTCTATCCTACCAAGCGAGTACAAGAGCTATTGGGCAGAGGAAGACTGTGCTCCTCGTAGATCTTCTCAGGATAGCAAGCACAGCGCCCAAGAACAACCGTCAGCGACTGTCGCTTTTCTCCCACAATCTGAAGAACCGACGCAACCTATCATCAAGCGCTTTAGTTGGGAGGCGAGCAGTTCCCAATTACAAATGCCAGATGACAAAGCAGAAAAGGCTCCCATGACAGAGACTACAGTGGCTGCACAGGAACCTAAAGAGTCTTCTCCAGCAGTGGAAAGATCTTCAGAGCAGGACTGTCAGCAACGGTCTGAGGGGGCCCCTGATTCTTACTTTGGCACGGATCATACTCTCACGGTTACTAAATTTATGCCATTAGGTGATCCTGAGAAGCTGGTACAGCCCTCGCCTCCCTTGGGCCCTACACACTCTGTGATCAGCCCCACTCGGGAAGGAGCACATTTGCCGGGCCTTCATGTTGTCAATACAGAGCTGAATCCTGAAGCCGTGGATCTTGCTCCACGTTTCAGTGCGGATAATGAGTCACCACAACTATCCGAGGAGTCCATACTAAGCGAGAAACAATTGCTAGAACCGGCAGAACAACATCCTGCGGTCGAGTCACCTAGCAATCAACCCAAGGTCTCTACTTCCGGGCAGGGGTCTTCTGATGCCAAGTCGCCAACCACAGACAAGCCTTGGGGTGCTCGAGAGATTGCAACACTCAATTCAGCAGCGGAGCGCATCGATACCTGTAACAAGACGCGCGATTACTGGGCTACAGTAGATCACGGACTAAACGATTGGTTGACTGCTACTCTGGAGGCAAACCCTGAGTTGGCAACCCATAATTTCCCTACGCAACGAGTGCCTACGGCGTCTGCTCGCCATCGCCACACTGGCTCACTGGCTCTGTTTGGAAAATTTGCTGGATCGAGCAGCATTGACCTCAGTTCTGATCAACACAATACCGCAAGCGCGCCAACCCCTGCTAGTACAAGCTCGCCCACGGCTGGTGCGCCTTCTGGGCCAGGTTTTGGTGGTCGCATTGCGAATCAGCAAATGCAGCTCAAAGGAAAGGATCTACTGCATACTGCTAATGTACTAGGTGGAAAAGGTATGACTAGCGCCAAAGGACTTTTCGCCAAAGGCAAGAGCCGATTTGGCCGCGAAAAGGTAGACAAGTAATCCCTTCTCTTTCTTCCCTGTATGACAATCCGCAAGAATATTGCAAAGGCTCTTTCCTTTGCCCGATGGGCTGCGTCAGGTGCTTGGATGGATCGTATGGAATTCGAATGTGGCGTTTTGACCTTTGGGCGTTTTCATTCTCTTCCACCGTACGACCGTATCCTCGCCTGTAGCTCCATATTGATGTGAATGTATTTTCAATTCAAACCCCCAAAGCCGTGTCATTTCCCACCCTAGTGCCTGTGCTGATGCCGATGCCTGATGTAGGCTTCTTCGCATACCCGAACGGACTCAGCTCCTTCCTCTCGCGAAGTTTCCGAAGAGCCTGAGTTGGTAACGACGAGGCCAAAAGCGCAGACTGTATTGAGTGCAGCATTGATGCGCTCTGTGACCGAAAAGGAGAAAGAGAGAGAGTTGCCAAACGAAGAGAAGAAAAAGAGGAGGTTCTCCTTCTCATCCCAATTTCGTCGCGCCAGTCGCTCAAGAAGCGGACCTAGTAGTGTTTCCCTACCTAGTGACGCAAGCTCAACTGTCAGTACTGCACCCAAGACTTCGCCGCCTCGCGAGCTTCATCACTTTCTGATGGGCGACCGTCGACCGAATTCCTTCCATGCTCCAGACTCCTGGGCATCTCATCCGGGCGTACCACCAACTGCTCTAAACAAATTCTTCAATATTACGCCGCCGCGTCGCAGCTCTTCTCAGCCACGCTTAGGCATACACCCTTCGCCAGCGAAAAGCGCCTTTTCTGGTCAGGATGGGGACACCAAACACCATGTCCCTCCAGTACCTCCAATTCCTGACAAAGTCGCAATCAAGCATTACCGACGCAGATCAAGCCAGGATAGCGCGAGTCATCAGATGCTAGAATCTACCATCCGCCATTCAACTCCTCCAATCGTACCGAGTAGACAATCGACGCCATCAGTAGTCACTAACGAGAGGAGGTCGCTTGCGCACGCCCCAGTGCTCACAAACGATACGCAATCCGGCGCGGAAGAAAGAGCCGAAGATTACAAGTCGCTGTTGCGCGCTCCGGAAGGATCTTTCCAGCCTGATCTACCCACTGCTGAGTCTGAAAATCCCCACAATAAAGGTTTTCGATTTGAATTTGCGGAAAAGGCTCCAACTGGACCTACCAAGGTTGATGACAATGACGACCAACCGCCGATGTTGAACCACCACCCGCTGCCAGCCCCTACACCCCCTGAGCGACACCCCTTCTTTGTAAATAGGCATATGGATGTGAGCGACGAAGACAGCGATGACAAACCTTCGCGAGGGCGAAGTATCTCGACATTACCAGCGCCCAAAGTAGAACCGGAAGCCGACAGTGTCAGCCCTGCAATACCTCCTTTTATGGCATTACCGGACAGTCCTACAATCAGCGAGGAGTCAACTGAAGCCAAACCTGATGACACGTCGGTCAATTCCGTACGCCAGCATCTAGGCAACGTCGGACAGCCATCAGTGGACCTTGGAGAAGGGACTTCGAATATTACAAAGCGCTCACCTTCTCAAGCCAGATACCCTGAATCTATGTCACCAGTTGCGGTGCATCGTCAACGTGATGAGCTCGCAGTAGTGGAAGGGCAAGTCGGATCTAAAGATCGCACGTCGATGGTCGAATCACCAGTTCTAGGCTATTATGGTGAGAATGTGCGTACAGGCGAGGCCCAGGAGGATTCACCATTTGAGCCTGGGGCATCGCGTGTACGCGACTTCTCGTATGCCTTCGATGCTTTGTCTGGTTCTGAAGAGACTGACGCTACTACGAAGCCCGAGAAACAAGACGCAGAACGTGCCTCCAGCCCCATATGGTTTACCAAGAAAGACTTGGAGCTGCCGACAGCAGATAGCGCACTGAACCAAAAAGAAATATTTTCACACGAGGGCATCGAGAATACAATCATTCCACAGGACCCTGACTCGAGAGCCGTTGGGGTAATTACAGCCCCAGACCAGCAGCTCGGGGCAACACGAACAGATGGGGAGGCTTCGCTTAGCCCTGACCCAGTAGCCAACGCTGACACCTCACATACGCGCCGCATCGTCACGTCCCATTCTCACGCCGTGCAAGAGAACGCTATTTCATCTGCTGCATCATGTAGACACCGTGATACTACCCATATTTCGCATTCTGATGCAAATACTTCGGGCGAGATGAACGATGAGGGTAGCTTCGTCACTCCTTTCGCGCCGGTCCCGCACATCGTCCAGAGTGGGCCCGAGCCGCCAAAGCCTGGAACATCGCATGACGACAATTCGCGTAGCGCGATACCTAACGGACATGCGCGAATGCAAGATGGGTTTCCAGACTTCAAACACCAAGCACAGCAATTACAGGCCTCGAGCAATGCTATGCCCGCCCCAGAGAGGTCAAGGTCTTTGCTTTCGCAGATCTCAGCTATGGTTTCTGAAGAAGGTAGCGCTCCTTACTCTCAAGTTTCTACTGGAAGATCAACCCCATCCACTATCCGTCGGATGCAACCTGAATCTTTCACCAAACCTTCAATCGCCCCGGCACAGATTCCAGAAGAAGCTCCCTCGTCGCATGGCGACCGCTCCTTCAATGGCGAAGACGATGACTTTGATCTCTACGCCGACCACAATGGGATTGTCAAAGACATGCAGGACGAAAATGGTCAGCCTTTGCGGCTTACCGAGCCCCAGACATCTAGTTTGGCTCCCCAACCTCAGCTGATGAAGCCTTCTGCTCCCAGCATTGGCACTGCACCCGGATCGCGAGATGGGGATCGGCCAAGGTATAGCACGGAACGTCCGATGAGCTTTATCTCAGGACCTGCGGACCAAGATGGAATGCCTCAAGACCAGATCAATCGAGTGGAAACTCCGGAAGACATGAAAGCCCCTCCAGAGCCTCAGCAGCATCGCAATCAGATTGAGCAGCATTATCCACCACCGACGGGAACGGTATATTCTACCAATCCACCGAGTCACTCTAACCAATTATGGAACCACGACCAGTCGCTACATCAGCCGCCACCTGCACTCGACTCACACCCTACAAAGAACATCTTTCGGGCCGTCAAATCAATAGATCCCGCTGGCAAAACGGCCCCCACGCCCATTGACCACTCTTATCCATCTACTCAGGCGAATTCCCAACAAGTACGCCCGGAGATGGCCAATACACATGGCCGGCCACTGCAGGATAATCAGATCGCGAATCAAGCTTTGCATGAACCCCTGGCGCAACAAGACCATCCAGTTCCTCGAGGCGTATCGGATCTTCCACCAGGACAAAGTTCATACCGTGACTCGGGATATTCAGCCCCTAACCAAGGACCAAGGAACCACTATGAGCTTCAACAACAGACGCAGCTGCAAGCTAGCCATCCTCACCCTCAGACTATAAGGAATCAGCAACTACCCGACCCTACACAACCACTTGTTCATGAAGCGCCAAGGCCGCATGAGAAGCCTTCGTCAAATCCCAGACTTTCATCAATGTTCAAGGACTTTGGTGGAAAGAGCCAGGGTGATTTGCAGCAACAATCAAGCACAGGCAATATGACGACTGATCCAAGTCTCAAGCCGCTCCCAGCGGATCCTAACCCCCACACTCCATCGCACTCGATTGCGAGTTGTGTTGTTCCTCCGCGCGAGGCATCCACGGAGACGCAAAAACGATTGAGATCCTTTGCACCGCCAACTCGCCCGAATATTGGACAACAGTCACACTTTAGTCAGGGCCTCCAATTTGACCCGAAGAATTCCACAAGTTCTGTGCCATCTAGTGGCATTCCGTACCATCAGCCTTCCTCAGCATCCAATATGCAGAGTCAGGTTCATCAAGCGCCTCAAGCTGACAAACCGGAAGGTGGAAAGAAGAAGAAGAGGTTTTCTGGATTGGGCGCACTTTTTGGTAGAGGGGGCGCAGGTGGTGATAGCCGGGCCACAAAATTGAAGCTGTCGAAGGAGGACAAAAAAGCAAAGAAGGCTGAACAAGACCATTTCGCGGCATCTGCCAAACCTCTTCCTCAGTGGATCACCCAACAGCAGCCGCCTAGGCCACAGCATTCTGGCATGGTATACTACCCTCCTGGGCAGCTTCCGCCCCATACTGTACAAGGTATGTCATCGGCAGGTCCAAAGTATGAGCCGCCTCGGTTCGCCCCAGACATGTACTCGCAAAGGTTATCTCAGCAGGTGACAACGCCTAGACAGTCGATGTCAAGTACGCGTCCAGATGAACGCTCTGCGTTTCTAGGAACAAAGCAATTAGCTGAAGAACATCAGGCTCAACAGAAGAGCCGACAGTCGCTACAGGCCACTTTTCCTACAGCTGGTTTCTCCGCTCAGAATCCTGCTACCTTGTTCGATCGTGTTCCTCTTCACTTGCGTCAAGGAAATCAGGGTCCCACCTCTGGAGATTCTTATAAGCCCGATGTTGAACATGCTTCAAAGGAACGAGAAGCCTATTTCGCCACGTTAACTGCACAACAACAACACGAACTACAGAGACAGCGTGAGTCTCTGCGAGAGCGAGATATATATGCAGCAACACAAGCCGAGAAACGGCAAACATTGCGTCAGAGGCAGCCTTCCGCATATGAGCAGAGCGACTACAGAGATATTCGTTATAAGCAACAGCAAGCACAAGAGCAAGCACCTCACCATTCCTCAGACCAATGGACGCACGAGGCCTGGCTAGGCCAACCCCAGCAGATACAACGAGAACAAGAGCACTTTACATCCCAACACGCCAAAGCATCCTTCAGTGACCACCATCAGAGTCCGCAACGAGGCCAACATCAATATCCGCCCCACACTATACATCACGAATCAGCCAACCCACACCCACCATTCATGCCCCGCAGCGTGTCAGGGCTGGGCTATCATGGCACTTCCCAGGATGTCGCTCCTGTATCGCCTCCTGCTGGGTCTACCCTATCAGAGCCTAGGTACGAAGCACCTCCGATACCTGCTGCATACAGTCAGGTTTCTGGAGCTTTTATCTCTCCGCTAGATCGGCAACAGCGGCCGGTGTCATCATTTCACCAGGACCAGCCAATACACGCTCCACACGATAATGTTGGGAGACAATACTCAGACCCGAGGATGCAAGCAATCTCTCCACAAGTATCTGCACAGTCTCAAGTGCGTCCTAATGATAGATTGCATTCAGAAGCCAGCACTATGTCTATCGTATCACCCATTTCGAACTCCCCTGCCATATCCAGCTCTTCACCTCTCGGCATTCAACAAATTCATAAACCAAGGATGAATAGTATCTCAGAGGTGCAACAACCAGGCCGTCCCTGGCATCTCAACTTTCCAGCTGGAGCTACCGAACAAGAAATTGTTCGAGCGCGCCAAGGGCAGTATATGCAGGAGCTTTTCAATGCTCAGCAACAGCAACAGGCTGAAAGAGCTGCTGGGTCGCCCTCGCCGCGCGCATCTCCCAAGAAGGTTACACCCACAGTTGCGACTTCACCCAATCATTCACAGGATGGTGGATACCAAGAGATTCTGCCTCGAAATTCTCCACAACCTTACGTACTGCCGCAGTCAGCTTCGTCCCATCATGGTGGGTCATTCATACCTCATCATGACCCGACTCGTGAGCAGTCAGCATCAGTACTCCCTGGACAGTCTCCGCAAGCCGCAGCGCACCCTCTACCTATGTCGCGCGACTCGACGGGAGTTACTAGCCCGTTCAATCCTATAGCAGTCGGACTTTCTGCACCTCCACTGCCACCGCCAAAGATACCTTACACCCCCATGGGGCCTGCTTTTCCCGACGCGCAGCTGAGCTCGATCAGCGGAAATCATCCCCAAAGGTCGTCCTCATCAAACCATGATTACTTGATGCCGCAGTACGACGAGCAAGTGCCTGACGAAGCTCCGCCATCGTACGATAGCCCTGGCTTACCTAATGACGGCATGAACAAAAGTCGTCCTGACGCGTTCAGACCTCCCAATATCGTAACAAACATGGATGAAGACCGAGGACGGCAGACAGACTCTCGACCACGTCAGGCTTCCATTGGAATGATGGTCCACCCGCAGCCTGCATCCATGGCTGCATCGCCTCAACGCACAACATCTGACATGGGCGCCGAATCGCTGCGCCGTCAGCTATTACAGCAAGAAAATCTTGTGCGTATGGAGCACGTACAGCGAGAGCAAGAGCAACGCGAGGCCTTAGAACGAGAAAGTCAAGAACGTGAAGCTGCGAGAGCAAGAGCACGGGAACTTGAACGCAGCGCGTCTGGTGGTGGCCAAGTCGGTAGTCTGCGCAGTGTTCATGGCGGTCCCAATGCAAGTGCACCCGGTTGGGAGAGACGGGGTAGCAGCCACAATAGGCCAGTATTTGAGTTGCCTGCCGTCGAGGACGATGAGCCGACGATGAAGGCTACTAGCTACCCAGGACAGGAGTGGGTGCCGCCCATGTGGGATGGCGACTAATTTCTAGACCATCTTGAGTGGTTTGTCTTCTTACTTCTTTCTTCTTGTTCATACATGTCGCGTTTCCTATCTTTTGTTTACTTTTATTATTATTTTTCGCGCGCGAAGTATTAGCGTTATACCCTCGCTCATATCACGTCATTGCGTTTGAGCGAAGTCGGATACCCTGATACCATTTCCATACGTATACGTCCTGTAATACTCTCTTTGTCCGTTTGTCGTTGCCAGTAATGTACATGAGCGGTTGTAAATACGGGACCTGAGTTCTTAAGTCCAGTACGCTCGAAGCCTCGAGTAATGCAATTTATAATTTCTCAAATTATGGCTCGACACGCCTGAACCTGCATGGCCACACGTTGGAAATGTCTTGTGATAATTTCATGAGCTCCAGAAACTTTTTTTCTTATCCGACTTGGTGGTTTACCGTGGTTCAGCAGCGGTATTGGGCTGTTATGTAGAGAGGGGTGGGAGTTGAAGCAGATGAGGGGTTTTAGACTGATTGAGGTGATGGTCTTTGGATGATTCTGGCCCTCTAGTGCTTCGTCTCGCTCCTAGAAATCTTTAGGTTAATTAAACAGTGATCTCATCGGAAACATAAACTCAGACTCAAACCCATATGCTTCTAGTTCGCAATTACTCGGTTCGCGTTAGAATGCTTGCTTGGTTAAAAGACAATTTGTACCATAGTTCTCACATTTCGAATCGGGGGTTTTTTTTTTTTTTTTTTTTTTTTTTTTTGTTTTTTT
>LR132593.1:0-17012 GCA_900634815.1 Paradendryphiella salina | reverse complement strand
CCAAGTGTAGTGAGGGGCAAGGCGGGATAGCTGCAACGTATTGTCTTTTCTATCGTACTAAATATCGTTACATCTCACCCGTCTTCAGCTGTTTCTGAGTTCTCCGCTAGCGTGCCAAGCCGAGCAGTCCCTGTTCGATTGTACAGATCCGACCTCACCACAGCTCGTTATATCTGACACCTGGACTGAACCCACATATTCTCAACACTGTTGATATAAAAGGGCGTGTATAGTTCGCGCACCCACATGTTGCACATTACATGAAACTTGATCATTGTCCACCATGCCTCACTCAGACCACTCTTTCTGCTCTGCACGCGAGTTCTTCGCGGGCCTGCCCCCCCTTTCTAGACAACGTACCCACCGCACCACTCGTGCGCATCTCTCTCTCACACACACACACACACACACTCTCTCTCTCTCTCTCTCGGCTGCTCCAGCAACACGCAGAAGAACAAGACAGGCGCTGGAATGCATGTTGCGAGTTGATATATTTCTATCTCGATGTTCAAGAGAGAATCAAATACGATCTCAAAAACAAAGGAGTTTACTTTGGGTATAAAGGCTATGGGAGGAGTTGTGTAGATACTCAGGGGACGAAAGATTGGACTGAGTTTCACACCGTACATCAACCTTTTTTTATCGTTTCTCTACCATTCTCATTATACTAACATATCTACTCTTGATACAAAATCCACAAAAGCACTAACACACATACTCCCTTGGATCTCTAAAGACGATATCCTAAACCTTACCCCTCCCCTCCCCTACGGTCGTAATTCCCTATTGCCCCCCTTCTACAAATCTTACATCTAATCCTCCCAATTTCACACTCCGCGCGCGAAAAATGGCGGACTTCCCCCCCGCGACCCAATCCGGTCCATCAACGGACCAGCACAACAGGAGCCCCCACTTAAAAGTGTTGCGCTGGGTGAACACACGGATTTTGACCGCGTAAACGTGCTGTTAAATTGGTTGGGCAGGTTCCAAGTGCGTCTTCCACCCGGGGCTAAAAGCGTGCGCACCAAACGGTGTCCTCGCTGCTGATAAGCGACATGGAGACTAGACTGTGCGGAGATGGGTGGACATGCGTGCGCCCGTTGCCCGGGCATTGTATTGTTCATTTGGGGGACGCGCTGGTCAGGTTCTCCGAGGGAACGCTGAGGAGCAATATTCATCGTGTTGTTGCGCCTCCAGGGGAGCAGGCGTTGGCGGTCAGGTATGGGTTGGAATGGGCTTGTGTGGCTTTAGCAGCGTTGGTAACATGTTTTGGTCGGCGGCGTTCGTCTTTCAACAGCTGTACAATGTGAACGCCCAACCTTTCCTATCGCTTGCGTGTCGCCGCTTGTCGCCTTGTATATGAACCCGAGTGCTTCTTTCTTCCACTCATTCTTCTCCTTTTCTACGTACACAAGAGTCGTGACATGTCACACAACTATCTAAACTTTAGCTTTCTTACTATATGTTTTCCCCACTCCCTTTGTCCTGATATCACACACACACACACACACACACACACACACACACATTTACACTTGAATCAAGTTACAGTCTCGCCCCTCCTCAGTACACTAAAATTATGTCAAAATCACCAAAACTACCTATCCTCAAACTTGCATAACATCGTAGCCAAAAAAAAAAAAAATCCTCCTAGTCTTGCAGAGAAATTCCATCTGCGAATTGCCTATGCGTCTTTGTATACCTCAACTTGCAATCTCCAAAGGAAAAGGTGGCCGAGGCTCGTATATAAGAAGCCGAGGAAAAAAACAGTTAACAAAAAAAAAATTGCGGTATTTACAGAAACATTATGAGAAATTACTCGTTCCGCTTCTTTTCTACATGTGTAGATAAAAGTCCTTTGTTTCCACCCTTGAAGTCGCTATATCCGCAGCAATGCAAGTACAGGAAAGTTTAGCCATGTCCGTGGTACAAGACTCGAGAAACATCAAGACTAGGACTGACTAGGATACACAATCAAGACCTCTCCTTACAAGTCTTCTCATCTGCTGCCCCAGCGGATATGAAAACTACTCTCTTCACTTTTCTACTTCTTCTAATCCGCCGCCGCAATTCCACGTGCCTAAAGCGGCCAAACTCTTGGGATATGGTCTCGGAATGGTTTACAAAAAAAAGGCGTAAGCTAAACCCGATTTACATGCACTGTATGAGTTGGCGTGCACAAAATTCGTGTTACTTTGCTTGCCTTATACACACCCTCTCTACACCACACAAACCGCATGATCAAACCAATACCACTCGGCATGAACATCACAAGTACGACAACCGATGAAGGAAAAATAAAAGCTTTTTTGATTGAGCATATGAACTCGAGAGGAAAAACATAGACATGTTTTATCAAAAAAAAAAGACGCTTGCACGCTTTCATCCCAAACAGGGGGACGCAACATCATCATCGTCGTCTACTCCTTCCAAAGGAAACCCAGAAGTAAGCATCATCATCATAATCATCATCATTAGCATGAGATGAGATGATATCCTGTTTACTGGACACCCTTCTTCTCAGCTGTGCTCATCAAGCTACCAATAAAGGTGGTGATAAGTCTGCTTTGTACGGCGACAATGTCGTCGGGTACTAGCCAGATAGTGGCACCCATCTTACGCGCGATACTGATGGCAAGCTTGGCGTTCTGGTAGCATTCGTCGTCGTTACGGCCGGGAGCGACGAGGTCGTAGTCGACGTATGCGGGCTTCATGCCAGCCAAGACGTCGAGGAGGAAGATGGCGTTGCTGAGAGAAGAGTCCTTGAATGAGCGAACTTGGCTGGGCTTGCCGCCCTTGCTTGCCATGTCGTTGGCCCACTTGATCATATCCGCATCGGAAATTTCGCGCTTGCCGAGCTGCTGGGCGAGGCCGTTGAGCGTGGAGACAATATCCTTGCGCATGAGCTGCCATACGAGCCCGAGAGTAAGTGTGCGCTGACCGTCGGTGATATCGGCACCCTGAATACCGGGCAGCGAAAATTGGACCTGCTTGCCAAGCTCGACGGCGTAGTTGGTGTTCTCGAGGGCCTTGAAGCGCATCAGCTCTTGGCCTTCGCGCGGCTTGTTGACGTGTCGCCAGTTAACGCTGCCTGGAATGATCTTGTCGTATGCCTGTAGAATGACGGTGCCGTCCTTGAGGTCCTCATAGAAAGACTGTACGACGGGCTTGACGTCAAGAGAGTTGAGCCATAGAGTGAAGACGCGAGCTTCGCGCTCTCCAGCCGCATCGAAGTCGTCAATCTCTGCCTTCTCCTCTTCTGTGATAGGGTCGAGGCAAGGGTGTGTGTTGAACAGGTTGGCGACAAAGGCCAAGTTGAGCTTTGGGTTTCCGGCTACGAGTGAGGTGGGTGTGAGGAACTTGCGGCAGTCGAGAGCGTCGGCGTTCTGCAGGACCATCTCAGCGCGCTGAAGAAGATCGGTCTGCTGGAGCGGGGAGCGAGAGCATGTTTCGGGCGCTAGCTGGTTGAGAAGGACAGTGTAGTTCTCGCCATCTTTTACGTCAGTAGAGAAGTTGGAGACACTGGATGTGTTAGTGATTGCAAGGTTCAGATGCGCTTTAGTTTCACCTACGTCCTGTGCCACTTGGCGTTCTTCAGGTGGTAGTTGAACCACCTTAGCAAGATTTGCTCCGGTGGCAGACGCAGGAACTGCTCTAGTGTCTCGTCATCTTCCAGAAGCCGGTACAGCTCGGGATGTAGCTTGATATCGATCTTTCCTAGCAGACCTCTCCTGATGACCTGCCAGATCAGACCCAAGATCAGGTGCTCTCGTACTTCGATAATGTCTCCACTGCCAATGTTCACAACCGAGCATCCAATACCCTTGGCCGACTCAATGACAATGTTGTTGTTTTCGGTAAAATGGAAGTTGTTCAGCGACTTGATCTTCTTGCCCGGCTTGTTCAGCACACGCTCATCGATGGTGTCCGGCACGCTGTCGTTGATGAGCTTGGACAGTACCAGACCGTCTTTGCAGGCATCGAACATCTCAAAGGTGTCGGTCGGGAAGGGCAGGCGGTCGCCGATATCGGCGTCGCCAGCGAGGACAGCGTTGATATGGCGGGTGAACTCGGTTCGCTCATCCTCGTTGATGGTGTGGGTGACGTTGGCAGAAGAGCCCTGTACCTGAATCCTGCCGCCGCCCACGCTGCCTTTGGAGGCATGTCCGGGGTTGGAGGGAGAGTTGACACTAGAAGCAGTGCCGGCTCGTGGGCGGGTTGGGCCGGTAGACATGCGCTGTTGGGCGGGGGACGAAACTCGCAGTTTGGAGATGAGCTGCGGCCGTTAGCCTCCACATGTCGTGCAATGCGCGGTGTCGCCTACATCCACGTAATCGTCGAGCTCTACCCTTCTTGACGAGTCGAGCTCGACCTCTTTCAGGGCTTGTCGCACGACATCGTAGGGCTGGTGCTCCGACTGCTGCGCCGCCTTGATGACGGTTCCCTCGTCGAGATAGCCCTTGTCATCGACGTCGAGCTTGCGGAACGCATCTTGCAGGCCGAAGATCTCCCCCTGCTCGAACTGGGGATACTTCCTGCTCGCAATGCCATGTTAGCTATAGTGGAAGCCGGCGGATGGCCAGAGAGGGCGTGGGCCAAAGACGTACTTTTGCAGTTTGATGATGTTCATGTTGGCGATGTGCAGATGAACAATTCAGCGCCGAAGATGGGGGGAGGAGGGAGCGGAAGAAGAGGTTATCACTAAGCGGCAAAGTGACTGCCTGGCTCAGCCTCGTTGCGCGTTCGATCACCGAGTGCCTCTTGTTTTGCTTACCCGATGACGACGTGGGGCGACTGCCAAGTCGCATCTTTCGAGTTTCGAGGGGCAATCCATCGCAACCTACTCCCGGATTACGTACACACTGTCACATGAGCCGTCCTGCATTAGGCCGCCATCACTGCTACACGTCTTCAACTCCCATGCTTTCAACGGCTTATACCCATAGGGAAAGCTGGTTGATCCTCCAGATGCACAACCACCTCCTTCATTGCTTCACAGAAATGCTTTGGACTTTGATGCCCAACATGCCCCGTGGGTCCCTAGCCTCTGAAGCGGTGTCCATTGCCACCTCACTGGCCACTAGAGCTACCAGTATACGTGCGAACAACCCGAATACGGCACCCCGAGGGCGCCCATTGACCCTGTGTCATGGCGCGAGCCTACCATCCGCCTTACCGACAGAGAATGATGCCCAGGAACCCATTTATGCGTTTTGTGCACAACGTCCAAATATCTTTCCGAGACTTGTGCAGTGAAGGTCACAAACAGAACACGCAAAAATACCGCACTACATCAGGAAGGTCGGGAACGCATTTCATCAATAAGAAGAGAAAAAAAAAAGAGCTTTTGATTCCCTCATTAACGTCATAAGGTCCATGTCGCAGGCTCCTTGAACAGAATAAACACCAAAGCCGTACCTCCTCATCTTCCACCAGAATATCCAAACATGGTCCGGCAGCCACCTGCATGCAAATGGCAGCCCCATCCGTCCGTCTCGCTACACAACAACAAGTCGTTACAACTTTCTCTGTGAATGGCCCGAGCTAAATAAACATCATCATTGCGTGAACATCCATCAGATTTGTGTGCGCCCACATTTTCGTCAAACATGGGCGTGCCATTCGTCTTGAAGCAAGAGAGGGTAACGAGGATATATTGCTCATATCCTGAATCGCATTGTCACGTCCAGGTGTTCGGTATTAACGGTGGTGGCATTGGCGTGTCGAGCGAGAGGAGTGCTGACGTGGCAATGCGCAAGTCCTTCGTGAGCTCTCCGTACCCTTCCCAATTATCAAAAAAAGAAAACGCTGCGACTATAGAATGTACAAGACCCGCATGTGCACATGTCACATGCAAAAGTCCCATGTCCCGAGGATTGGCCCACAAGACATGGTGTGTTGGAACTGTTGTTCCGCGAAGCAAATGGTCGTCAAAGTCGTGAATGCCGAGAAGTGCAGAAATGTAGACAAGAGACAAACCTAAAACGAAATATAGACGCAAGGAAAGTTAAGAGAGCGAAGTTTGTTGTTCGCACGTCATCTCGAACCGTTTCGTTTTGGTTGAAGAGACGCCCGGTGAGAAAATCGTGGTAGAATGTTGTCATGCTTGTGAAAAGACCGCTCGCTTGATGCCGCGAAATCGCTGAATATGGAGGCTAATCTGCCCTCTAGTCCATGAAACGGCAGCTGGCCACCCGTGTAATGTGCAAAGTCTTCGTTTACCGTCTAGCACGTTGGGCTGTCATGGTGTGGGCGCGTTGGAGTCCAGGCGTTGGGTCAGCGTAAGGTCCACCTACAGCGCCGCCTTCCAGTGTCTTGCGCCTCTTGAGGCCGCTCATGTCGTCTCCTTGGACACTGTCAGGCCGGTAGGGGTCTTCATCTTCATCATCGCGACCACGTTTACCCGAGTTGTTTACACCGTTGGTGGGGGTATATCCTTGGGTGGCATACTGTGGTACAGAGCCAGAGCCTGGGTAGGCGTCATGAGCTGCGTTGCCATTGGGTGCACCACGAGGGTCGCTCATTACGTTGTAAAGATTGCTAGACGGTGGTGCCTGGCGCTGCGGAGTCGGGTAGCCCGAGTTCCACTGCGGCTGGCCTCCAGTAGCAGAGCGGGGTGTAGCACGCCCGGAGCCGTTTTGGTGGGGTGACCCAGTCATCTCTGGGGAGAGGTGGGCATGGTCGGGATGCATAGCTCCGGGAGGACCATTGGGTGTGTATCCATACGGACCACGGGTGCCGTTGTAAGGAGCGTTGGAATGTGTGTATTCGTTGCTGTGGTCATGTTGGCTTTCAGCACCCGCTGAAGGCGGGGCAACCTGCTCGTGACCTTGGGGCATCATGCCATCAGGCTGCTTGACTTCACCCTCATCTGGAGCATCGTTAATACGAGATGGTGGCGCCATCTCCGTCTTCGGGTAAGCACTGTCTTGACGGTAACCCATCATTGGCTGCCCTTGGGTGTACTGGGCGGGCTGAGATGGGGCTCCCGAATATAAAGGCCTGGAGCCATCAAAGTTCTGACCAGGAGCATAAGACATGCCCTGTTGGACAGTGCCTGGTGGAGTGCTTGCGGGTGTCGTGGGAACAGAGCGCGTATTGCTCAATCCGGTGTCGATGGACAGTGGCTGGCCGCCCTGGGGGTTCTGGACGTTGTTACCGTTCCACTCGTAAGAGCTTCCTTGGTTTCCCATGCCCATGATGCTTGAAGCGCTTGTTGGAGGTGTGGGGAAAGTGTGAGCACGGTCGATTCCTGGACGACCTGAAGAGGGATGAGGCTGAATTGCGTGCGGGGGCTGGGAAATGGCAGCGCCGATGGGGTTGCTCATCGAGTGGTGATGATGGAGCGATGGAGGTTGTGACGCCGCTGGACCGGAAAGGTATCGCTGGTGAGTCTGTATAGGGTCAGGTCTTCGGTTGCGGTCTACAGCAGCCATGGCAGCGCTCCCTACACTTGACCTCGTCTGATTCGACGGATGATAAAGCAGTGCCCCAATGTCATGGACAAACAGAGGATATAGCTGCTCTGTAATCTTTTCTTTGTTGGCAAACTCGAGAGCTCGCTCAAAAGGAATCCTGGCCTCGGTTAGTTTTGTTTGGAAAACGGAGGAACGGGAAACTGACCAAACTCCCTTGAGGTGCATTGGGCCGATCTTGACAACGTGACGTGTCTTTTCGCTCTTGAGAATACCGTCTCGTCGACCTCGTGTCATACCAGCGACGTTAAGAAGTTTAGTTCCGTTGATCATGTGATTATCTAGAGCACGTCAGTGGCTTGATTCATCAAAGAAACAGTCATGTTCACTCACCCTCACGACGTGCGACGCAGACGCCCTTGGCTTCGACTTGAAAGCAAAGACTGCCCTCATCCTCCCAGAGCGTGGCTGTGACACGAGGCTTCATGCCTGGTGGAGCGACCTGGCCAGTATGATCGAAAGTCTGAGTCTGGTAGCTCTGAGAACCTGGAATCGATGAGGCAGGAGCGCCAGATGACATGGCTATATACATTAGTTCTGCGGTTTATACGGGTAACAGTAGCTTACCTGGTAGCTGAAGTGTCGAAGGTACCATTGCCGGGTTCATAGAGGAAGAAGCTGGGATCTGCGAAGGTACTCCGCCTGGGTAGCCGTATGAAGGGTATCCGGGCGGTGCTTGGCCATATTGATGTTGAGGTTGCATCATCGAGGATTGTGGAGGGTAGGTATAGTGCGAAAGCCCTGATGGAGGGCCCGAAGCTGGGGCGTGAGTAGCGGTAGCCATGTGGGATGGATGCACGTCAGCATACGATTGCATCTGGTTCATGCTGTTGTATCCTCCAGGAGCAAAGCCGTATTCGTCGTGGGTGCCGAACGGGGAACTTTGCACAGACTGCGCGTTCAAAGAGTGCGAATCTCGGGTGATAGATTGAGGAGTATGCTTGGGTGAAGGTGTCTTGAAGCCTGTGGTATGGCCGTTGACTGAAGCCGCGTAGGACGTATTGGAGCTAGCACTACCACCACCCACAGAACCAGAACTGATAGAATTGCCTCGGGATGAAGAAGATTCTGATGATGTACCTGGGTGCGAATGGACTGTAGGTAAAGCTGGAAGACGTTCGCTCGACACGGCAGGCTTGTGTGTGTAATGGGATTGATACCAAGTGTCGACAGGGCCGCGGGCTTGGACCGACGAGATCGATGGGAGCTCCAGCTTTACGGTATTGACGTGGTTTCGATTGTGTCTTCCTTCGTGTCAGAAGTCGAGAAATTCCCCGCGAAGTTCCTCGTGTCAGTCGCCTAGATAACCGAGCGTATGCGTGTATAGGAGCAAGCGGTCGATGTTCACGACAGTAGGTTGCAGAATTCGCGCACGCGCCGGACAAGACAATAACTCGCTAGTTTTGTAGCTTGCCGCAGGAAGGTTGACAGATTGGATGGTCTTCACCGCAAGTTAGTTGTTTGCTTCCGAAGAGTGAGGGCGATCGACTGATCGTCGCGGTGACCAACGAGATCCGCAAGAGAAGAGTGCAAACAAGTTCAACTTGAGCATCAGATCTAGAGACACGGCATACAGAGGACAGTCGGGGTTCCATCGTAGTAATCGGTTGGAGACAGATATGCAGTAGTAGTGGTGTTGGTGGTGAAAGTAAATAGAGATACTAACCAAGACGGTTTGGCTGCAGGCAGACGCGACGAAAAACGGTACGCGCGAATAAAGCTGCTGAATGAATTCGAACGCTGCAAACAATGCTGGGATCTCAAAAAGCTAGTCGTTACGTCGTTGCAGTCGTGAAGCTGGAAAGAGCTGGTAGTAGTCGACTATGCTTTTGGCGCTCGTTTGAAAACACGCAAAGTTACGAATTGACGAATGCCGACCTGAAAGAATAGCTAAAGATGTCTGCGAAAGGGTTGGACATGTGCTGCAGGGTCGAGAGGTGCAATGTTGTCGTAAATAGTCGTAATGTCGTTGCGCTTCGTTAATGCGGGCCGAGCTGTATCGATACTGATAGCCTCTGTACCTGCAAGAAAGGACTACGCGAACGACGCGTTAGTACTAGCTCGTGGACAAAAGAAGATGCAATAGCGTTGGTGTGAACGGCGGCCGTGAGTCTATGAGAGGTGAACAGGAAAGCCAGCGAGAGGCTTCTTCGCAGACTGCGGTGGGGAGGCGGAGGTTTAGAGGCGGAGGTGGTTGGGATATGACTTTGATGCTAGTGCTGGACCAACCAGACAAGGCGACAGATAGGCGAGTGCACGGGGAACGCAGGCGGCGAGTCCGGCTGGCAGCACTCGAGACAGTAGTGAAGGGCCAGATGGAGTGTGTACTCACCAATTCTTCAACGAACGAACGCGAAGAGCTCCAAACAATAACGACGCTGGGTGTTTGCTGGATGTGGAGAAGGAAGTCGTTCTTGTCGGCGATGCTGCAGGACTCTCTGCAGCGCTCGACAGCAGGCAGGCCGCAGCTAAGAGGGCAGACCGAGACAGGCGAGCAACGCACGCCCCGCACAGCAGTCTGGTCAAAGTGTCCGCTTTCTCTACAGACGGTGTGTCCAATGCTTCTACAGTGTCAGTGCGTTGTGGGCGTCGCTGGCAAGTTGTTCCGTGGAAGCAAGCTGTAGCTGCGTGGACGGGCCGGCGCGAATTTGCAGAAGCGTCGGCTCAGGAGTTGGCAATGCAGTTGAGACGAAGCCGCGGCAGCGCGTGAAGACAGAGACCGGTGCGTGGAAAGGTGCAGGCTCTGTACTGTACCAAGAGACGGATGGTGGAGATCTTCTGGGGACTCAGTGCAGCACAAGCACACACACACACACACACACACGCACGCACGAGCCGCCGCGAGCACACAATCTAAGTTCATATTCGGCTTGGTGGGGAGTGAGCGCACGATGGCATGGGGGTGGCCCGGCTTGCGCACCAGCCTGGACCCGCAAGCAAGAATCCCGTGAAAGGCAGGCCGCTTCGCTCGAGACGCACAGACTCTTTTATGGAGCATGCTGACTGGGCTGATCCGCCGACTGTACGGTTGACAAGGACGCTGGATGGAGACAATGCTGACAGGGACAGGGCTGCCAGGTTATACCGCGACCACTATGCACCCAAGCGAGCATAGGACTCTACCAGCCACCACCCTGCCAAAGACAGCACTGCGAGTACGACAGCTCGCACGTACAGTAGATCAGTCGATCTTGTGGGTTCGCTGCTGTATGCAGAATCAAGTGACATTGGGAGACATGTCTTGCTATCCCTATCCTCGCTCCATGCCCTCTCATCACGCTGTCACTGGCGAGACGACGGCCAAGGGTAGCGCGCTCCAAAGTTAGCGGGCGCCTACTTTTTTTTACGAGTGTGTCACTTCCTGAGGCTTCGGCTGTGCTCCCGATGGGGATAGCACGGCTGAAGGGATGGGGCCACTGACAATGGCCGGAGATATTTGACGCGCATCGCGGGTAAACCAAGGGAATTGATAGGGAACAGTCGTTGGAACGGTGGGCTTTGACTAAGCTGCGCCGGACCGTAACATTGCGGAGCGCAGGCCAAAGACAACATCCCAACAAGCGATCGGAAGGGCGCTGCTGGAACGTTTGGGACCACACCACAGACTGTCGGTGCTGAGTGGTCCGGCAGGCGCGATGATTTGCACTGCTGCGAGTAAGAGCGGGACGCTTGGAAAGCGAGCAATGAGACGAAAAAGCAGAGGTAATCTGGCAGCACTGCCGGGCAGCCACATTTGTTCTGAAACAGGCTCGACGGCCGCGGCACGCCCATCTGCTGATGATGACCGTCATCCTTTCCTCTTTCATGACGGGACTCAATGCTTCGGGCAGGACGTGTGAAAGCGAGCGACCTGACCAGAAGCGACTGTAAATACCCTGTACAGTAGACGGATGGAAGTCCCAGCACAGGCTAAATGGAATCTATCCAACTGTCGCAGGGATGTGCCCAAGAGTGAACGGGATAGACGGACGGTAGGCCGTGCAAGCTAGCCAGCGCTCACTGGGCATTGGTCAGACGAAGCGTGATTGGCTGGGTAGTCAACAACGTCGATGAAGCAGTGAAAGCCTGAGACCAGCGTCTATCTGTTCCGAACGAGGGTGTCCAGTCGACAGGCTGAGCATGCAAGACATGGAGCAAGCATGTGAAGCATGTGCAACGTGGAGACTCGAGAGTGTACGACAGCCATGTCATGCCAGCCGTGGATGGCAACCATAAGGCCTCAGGCGAGCCACACCTAGAGAACTGGAGCGCCGCGGCGGCGGCCATCCCCACTTAGGCTTGATGTTGAAGGGCATCCACAATGAAGTCGATTGACAAACGTGCCGATTGTAACACGGGCTTGAGGTTGGATGTGGTCGCTGCACGGTTTGATAGGATGCCTATTAGTTGCGGTGAGTAGATGCGTTGGCGACGCTAGCCGGAGGCGGCCAAGCCAAGCCTCGGTCACGCTTTCTTCCTTCGGCCTCGACAGCCACCCGCACCACGCACCTCAAAGTGCAACTCAATATTCATCGCCGTGTGTTGCAGTCGGGATCTGTGAGTCCGGTACCTTGGACAGGGCGTAGTGCAGTATCACCAGGGCCTTCCTTTCGGCCAGCTGAAACATGGGCTCAGAAACACGCAATACGACGAGGCACCACCACCACCACGGACGAAATGCTCAAAGGCGAAGGAAGCCCTTGGATGTCACTGCATCATGGGACTCGCAGCACAGCGCACGGGAGAGTCCGCCTCGATCCCTGTATCGGCCATGCGAACGGTGACAGCCTCGACTCTGGAACAAAAGGTAAGCCATGCACTTTGACAGCTGGCACCTCTCCAGCCCAGCCCATCGCCTCAGGCGCCAAACCAAGTGTTCGCATCCGTCCGATCCCCCTGCTAGCCGCGGAGCGTACTGTGGTGCACTCACAGCCAATTATCTGTCTACATTATCTTGCAACATGTGACCTAAAGTTTGGTCGAGAGCAACATTCTCGTCCATCGGTGCCACGATTGACGGCACCAGATGAGGATGGGCGGAGCAGATGGTATCATCAGTTGATCCTAGCCCAGTGTGGAGAGACGATGCCAGAAACTCGATTACAGTCCGGGTGGTACAGGTGCTGGTATGTGAAATGGACCAGAGGCAAGAGGTATGCCGAGACATTCAAGCGACCCGCGCCGTATCACTGTGTGCAAGTCTGCGCTCAAGGAGTTGGGCGGATCATCCCTTTGCTAGGGGGCGCAGTCGCACTGTGGCCTCGTGGGCTACTGTGTCTAGCAGATATGCACAGGTGGAAATAAACGTGCAGTGCAGTGCAGCGGGCGCGATGTGGGAGCGGATCGTGGAGAAAGGCCCGCGCCCGTCTCGTCTCTACTTGCTACGTTGCTGACCACCACCGGGCTGGAGACGGAGACACTGTACTTGACCGATGGGGATGGGTCAGAGTAAGGTCATTGCGGCCGCCCACGCACATGACGGAGCGTCTATTCTCAATAGCACCTGACAGGGTTGATGCAAAAGGCGACTCCTGTTGTATCAGCTTTTACTCCTTCGCGAGCATCGCGTTCTCGTGTAGTGGGCACGCTGTGGGGCCTGTGTCCATTCTTGTCCCACTGGCAATAAAGTGCAACCTGGGCTCGGATCCCGTAGGCAAATTCGGCCCTGGGCTGCTCCGAGGTTGAATGGATTGGAATCGCCATGCACACAGTCCCTTGCATAGAGGCTACTCACAACGGTATAGCATGGAGAAGAGCTGCTGAGGCCGGGCGGCCACCACACACGACATACGACGAACGAGTGCCTCTCGAACGCCTGTACGAACGTCCCTGCAGCATGAGGATGCGGCCACGCTTGGGCTTGCTCTCTAGCGGCCATTGGCCAGGTCGCATATGCAGCGAGCCGCACCTGCATATGCGTGTGATTCAGGATATCCCTGCATAGTGGCAGCCAAGGAGGCGCCTCTCGTTCGTCTAGCATGCGATCATGGCCCCGATCAAATTGCTGGGAGAGCGTCTTCACATGCCGTCGCACTGGCACTCTCGCGTCCGCGCACGAGTGTAGAGCAGCCGCTATTGATACCTTTGCAAGTTCTCCTGACGTCGTTTCCCGGGCTCCAGGGGCCATATTCATCAACACCCCATGCTCGCTGGAGCGTTCAGATAGGCGTCGCTCTACCAATCACGGCCGGCCACGTCAGGAGCCAGTAGAGCCGTTATCGGGGTATCGACGGACCAAGCAAGCCACGACCGCCCCTTGCAACTCGTGGGGTGCGAGACGGTCGCGTGATTGGTGGCCGAGCTTGCTCACCGGATGCGCATCCATGGGTCGCCGCTCCACTTCCTTGTCATGCCCTGTGGACGACTCGCTTGTTGCAGCATTCTCTAGCGTCCTCTTACGTGCACTCCAGATGCTCTTCGAAGCCCTCAACAAACTCCAACAGATAGACAATCCAAGTGAGGGGTTCATTGTTCACTGGAAGCCACTACCCGTTTTTCCGGCAATCGCCCTCTTCGCTCCAAGACGTAGCCACCGCCTTCACCGCTCTTCTATTATTGTCCACGTCGTCTTGAAGGATAGGCTAGAAGCAATTTGTTCGTTTGATAGCGAGCTAGGGCCTGCTCTCAGACGGCTATGCTGCCCCGCTGCGCCGCTGCGCCGCACGCCCATCCTCTGGGGGCTGTGACATGATCACCAGTACCGACAGCAACACGCTGGGCTTCTCACTTGTTAGCGACAGCTATCAACTTCCGTCACAATGCAGTGACGCGACGCTTGCTTTCTCGCACCGACAGCAGAGCCGCTTGTCGTCTAGGTCTCGCATGATCCGCACGACATGCTTGATGTGCGTCACTCTCGCGCCCGCCACGGCTACAGGGTGCACTGCAGCCTGGTCGATGGCGCCAAGCAACATTACCATCATCGAACCCTACTTTACCACATGTGGCTGAGGCCATGTTCCTATCGTCTACCAAGTCAAGGTTGCCCGCCATCCTCAGATGGGGTCTTTGCTCCCGGAACATGTGTTCCAAGGGATGCCTCCGCGCAATCATGCATGAGCCAATATGAGCTTCCACGCGCGCATTCAGCCTGCCGCAGATTTTGCCTGCCTGGAAGGCATTGCCCGTCGAACCCAGCAGTGCGGACGCATATCGACCCGGTACGCGACGACGGAAAGTGGCTCTATGCACGTTCGCACGGCTGAGTACTCCGTGTCGGCAGCAGCCACGGCCGTCAATGGATCTAAAACGCTCATCTTTATCCAAACACGCACCTCCGCTGGCTGAAAGGCGACACTATGCGCGGAGCCACTATTGCGCTGTCTTTCGGTGATATGCCTCCTACACCAGGTTTCAGCAATAGTACTTGGCCCGGTAAAAGATGCAAATATTTTAACCTGAGTCTTTGGTAGCGGGCGGTTGAATAAGTCGCTCGAACTGCTCAAGGTAATCTCAATCTCAACACATCTCAACGCAAGCGACGGTATGGCATCTCGAAATGTTTCTCCCGAGGCTCTCCGTCAGATCGGCTATCTTAGGGTCTGCTAGCATCCGCTTTTTCTCGATGATAGCTCTCTAGCCTACCCAAAAGCGTGTTCTAGGCTAGTCGGTCGCTGGTCGCATGCTTCCGTATTCGAGCAAAGAAAAAAAAGCTCATGCCAAGACAGTTTTGGTGCGTTCTTCCATCCGTGGCTATGCGATCGGACTAGCCACCAAATTGAACAGGCAGCCCCGCCCAAGCCCGCACTACTTGCAAGCAAAAATTCATACTAATTGCTAGCCACGCGTCAACGGTGATCCGTCTTCGCGATCCTCCGGCTTCTCCAACTCTATCCGAACATACCGAGGAACAAATGTGCTCAACCAGCCATCCTGGCCCACTATGGCGGGGTTGGGAAGATGAGCTGATCTATCATGAAAATCTCTGCATGCATTGCGGGCCGAGAGAGGTCGCGCCTGGTACGTGTCAAGATCAACGGTCATTTAGCGCAGTTCAGTGAGGCCAAGTTGCAGTCGTCTTAGTTGTTTGAGTGGTTGCGTTCGCATTCTGCGAACCATGGTACATGCAAGCGCCATAGCGCCGTACTAAGCATCGCATCAGCTTGAGAACGGCCGTCGGCTTTGCGACTAGAAGCCCTATCAGCACCATGAATTACGTCTTCGTACATCCACCCCGCATCTGCACGGCGCTCGTCGGATGTCAATTACCGGCCTTTTGACTGGTTCTGCCGCGACGGGAAAAGCAAGACGTGCTTCTCTATGCATCGGTCCCAGACCTTCTCTGTTTGATACTAAAGATAAATCTATTGACATCAAAAAGCATTGGTGTTGACAGTTCGAACTGGGGTTTGTGGGGGTCGATGACTCCAACAGTCTCGGCTTGTGCCGTGCGTTCTCATCACTACCTTGGAAATGTCATTGTGAACCGGCTAATTCTTTCGTTCCCGAAACTCACTCCGAATCATTACACCAACCTCCGCAGAAAACAACCAAGGCTAAACCCTAAAACACTCATCCTCTGGAATGCGAACTACTGGTAAACCAAGCTTTTGCTTCGCCAACCGCAATGTCTTGCGAACACATGGTGTATATCAAACAGTTGTCGTCGCAAAACACCACGATGTTTGCCCTTGAGACTTGGACAGACAAGCGCCTCGTTGTCTGTCAAGCCTGCCGAGTAATTGACGTGCGTCGCGGGTCGGCTCTGCATGCTTCGACACTTTCGCTATGTGCTTAGCCTTGCATTGCAGATGTGCCTCGGTGAGGCGTGCATGCGCAGGCGTTGTCTCAAATATCGCGGCATATACGAGAGAAGACAACCTTGCAGATACTTTTGTAAGGTGAGAGAGTGAGCAAGTCACGTGGACTATTGCGACTTCCGTACGAGCAGTGCGCATAGCATATTCCTGGTGTTCGTTGCGAAACGATTCCGGTGGCAAAATCCCGTCTGACGGGTCTCTACAAGCGCAAATCTCACCTTGAGACTTGTGGACCGCTGAACACTTAACGTCGTTAGTACTCGTCTCCTCATTTCGTGCTTGGCAGAGAGCGAAACCACGAAGATGAATACATCGCATCTGCTACAGCAAATACTGTGCGTTTCATTGTGCTTCACATCGTCAAAGCTAAATGCATATTTGCATTCCTCAATAATCACAATCCTCGTACAATCCCGCCGCCGTATACATTCTTAGCGTATATCCTCTTTGTGACTTATACTAAAAGTACATCTTCGCGGGTAAGCCTAGTCTCCATCTTAAGATTTTTCTTGTTCTACCTCACACGCTTAAATAGTGGTAAGTAAGCGGTCTTTCGTAGTCTCTTCTACGAATATACTACCAGCTTAGAGTAATCGAGTGCACTTGCTTCGAGCAAGATATTGACGATACAAATATGGGGTTGGGTCTGCGTTGTGACTCCAGGGTGTGAACTGTTATGTTAGAGTGATTACAAGATAAGTGAACATGTGCTTATGAAGTAGAGTAACCTGTTTAAGCCTAACAATGTAAATTGTAAATAACTTTAAGGATACAAGGATATGTGTTGGGAGGCTCACTA
>LR132592.1:0-17026 GCA_900634815.1 Paradendryphiella salina | reverse complement strand
GCTTTCGCGAGCCCACCGTTCTGCAACAAGTAGCCGACTCGAGGGCCTTCCATCATAGCCGGCGGGGGCGATGGAGGGGGTGGGGTCATGGGGGATTGCGCGTAGCTTGAGTCTACTGATTGGGTTCGTGACATGGGATCCGTCATGACGTCGATCATGGACGGTCCGTCCTTAACGGACGATACATCGGAAGGCAATACCGAATGCTGAGTGGGAGTGCGTGGTGATGAGTCTACGACTGATGAGGGTGAAGCTTCGGATTGCGAAGGGGACGCGTCTCGAGGACAGGTATTGTGGTCTTGGATCACGGAAGTAGCGTCAGAGTCCAATGTGTATTCAGACGGCGCTCTAGTTTTCATTTTTACAGGTGTCGAGTTTCTAGCTGGCGTCGATGTTCTCACTGGCGTGGAGGTCCTAACTGGGGGCCGAGTATGCGAAGGACTTGCGGTCTTGGTTCTGGGCGCCAGATTGGGCGACTTTGCGCGGATGGTGCTGGGCTGCGATCCGGTGGTGGAAGTGAGATCAGTGCCATCGAAGTCGTCGCCTTCTCTGACACTAGAGCGCGATGCTACTCGCGGTCCGGTCTCGGATGTCATGCGGGTACCGCTGTCCACACTCTGACGGCCGTCTGCCATCTCCCTAGCGACCATGTCTGGGTCTTTGTGCCGCATGCTGTTTACGCTCGCTGCCCGCCTCATGTCTGCAGCTGTAGTCGCAGTGAGCGGAGGGCTTGGTGGTGCGCGCGATGGCGGAGGTGGTACGCGGTCGGGCTGCTGTACTGTAGCCGGCTCGTCATCGTCCTTTTCTGCCGACGAAGCCTCAGCATCCGTGGGTTCTGGCGTCATTGTCGACCTTCTCTTTTCCACTCCATCCCGGGAGTATATGCTCTCTTTTGCATACGTCTTGGAATGCGAGGGATACGGCAAGCTGATGCGCGATGTGTTGTCCGAGCCCAACGAGCCGCGGCGTCCCATCTCGGGTACAACTGCCATTTTGTGCGACTTGGACGCCTGCGAAGATGCCAGTGTCGACGACGACGTTGAAGTGCGCACTCGCTCAGAAGACGGGCGTCCGAGTAGCGGCGGGTTCTCTGCGTCGTCGTCCTTGGAGGCCGACGAGCGTGTCTTGCGGGAGCGGCTACTCTTATGGCGGTCCCGGTCTTTGGTGCGAGGTCTGCTGCGCTCGCGATCCGAATCCTTCTTGCGGCGGCGGTGCGAGTCTGACGAATTCAACATGATTGCGAGGCGGCGTGGAGCTCCTCGCCAGTGTGACTGTGAGCCGGCAAGCTGGACGGCCTTCTGCGGGCGAGATCACCAGCGCGGCTATGGGTTCCTTCAATTGGGCGTTGGGGTGGGCACGTCGCGCGGTTGCGCCTATCAGGACAGCAGCTCGCCATCCATCGACTGGATTTAGAGCAGGGTGCGGTGAGGGGTTTACGGTTCCCAATGGGCTGTTGTGGGAGTTTTGGGGAGTAGTACTCTGACGTGTAGCAGCCAAGTGGAGGTGGAGAGCGCTCGGGAATCCCCTGGGACTGGCCTAGCCAGAAAGGTCCTTCCTGCACATTACCCACACCATCCCCACCACAAACCTGGAACTTCCGCGCCGCTTAGCTATTTGCTTCGTCTGCATTTCTTTAATTGTTTGTTTGGAAAAGGGGGGACAGGCGATACAATTTTCCGGCCAAAAAGCAAATGTTTCTACCCTTGGCATGTTTTGGTCAGTCATGTGTGCCGTGCTATACAAAATCCCAGGAAGCTGCCAGAAAGTGTGTGACTTCACATTGCTTTGCTGGCATCATACGTCACTCACCGAACATTTCGATTCAAAATCACACCACACATCGAAAAACATGATTATAAACGAAAGATTGAAATAATGCTAGAAGGTCTAATGTACAGAGGTGAAAAGTAACAAACACATGGTAATGTAAGATGCTGGCAAAATATTGAGTGTAATCTTAGCATGGGGTATCATTGTAACATGCTCGTCGTGATCCTTGACGTATGTTGATCCATGTAAAAACCTGAAATCTCGTCTGTTGCTCAATCTTGGTTTTGTACTCCGTAAAACGCCCCCCGTTACTCACCATTCGACCGCCCTTGACCGCACCGCTCACGCAGAGCGCCGGTGCGAGCACGACCCCGAGCCGTACCGAAAAAGACGCGACGCCGCATTGACGATACTCACCAACCATGTCACGGTGATGCTCACAATCGGACCACACCCGCAGGGAAATGAACATGAAATCCCTTCAGCACTCCTTCTAGGGACCTTGTGGCTGGGCTTGCGTGCTGTTAACATGCTGCTGTGCTAACTGGGCACGCAGCGTTGTGATCTCGTTCTGGAGAGTGGAGATCTTCTCGTTGTGCTCCTTCTCCATCCTGGCCATGCGAGTTTCTATCTCACGAACATGTTGCCATACGTCAACTTGGTTACCCATGACCTCGCGAATACTGTTACCACTACCACCATGACTAGACATACTTCCGGGTTGCGAACTGCTTCCCGGGGCTGCCATGGTTTGGTGCTGGAGCATGCTTGGTCCATTGCTTTTGCCGCCCTGAGAGCCTTGCTTAGGGGGCATGGGACTGAGTCCAGGCAAAGACGGCAGGTGAGGCCCATTGTTTGTGGCGGGCGGAGCCAAGCTGACGGGAGGCGTTCCCCGACCACGAGCATAATTTTGCTGGTGGATGTGATGCGACAGGCTAGGGGAGCGTGAGCCAGACAGACTGTTTTCTGGTGCACCAAGACGGTGCTGCTCTTGCTGGCCTGGTGAAAGTGGCCGCGGACTTTCCGTCATACCACCCTGGGCAAACACGTTCGACTGGGTGTTTGCATTGTGAATAGACGAAATGCTAGACGGTGCTGCTTTAGGCGAGACGTTAGTCGGTTGCGCAGAAGAGCCTGGATAATAGGGTCGAAGGCTATTCTGGCTACTGGAACTGCTGTTGGCGGCGATGGGCGGATACGTGCTAGAGTGCTGATGATACGAACCTTGCGTAGAGTTCCCGGTGTTCTGTCTCTTACGCGCGGGCTCACTGACGCGCCGGCCCTCATCGTCTTCGTCGCCCTCTCCGTCGTGCTCGCCCGTGTAGATGACACCATCCATGCCTTCGTCACCTTTGCCATCGCCAAGATCGTCATCAATGCCGAAGCTAGAGCGTCGGCCCGCACAGCCACCTTGACCTTTGTTGTGTCGGGCAAGGGCATCTCCACGTGCGAACCTGCGGCCACACTTGTAGCATGTGTGCGGACGCTCGCCAGTGTGCAGTTTCGTATGTCGTTTCAAATCGTGTAGACGGCGGAAACGTGCTTGGCAGGTGGGACATTCATAGGGTTTTTCTTGGCTGTGTGTTAAAAGATGGCTCTTGAGATTATGGTGCCGCGTAAAATCAGTGGAGCAGTACGGGCACTTGTGACGCTTCGTAGACGGCGACTTGGGTGTGTTTTGCCCGTATCCCGGAAGGCTCATCTGGCGGGCTGGCGCACGCGGGTCTGGCTCGGGAGGCAAAGGACCAGGGAAGGTGAATGCACGGTTCCCCGGATTGTCACCAGGGTTGGGCGCAATGAGCTGATGGTGATGTTGGTGGTGGTGCTGGGATGGCTGCTGGGGCGCTCCTTCGCGGGCGTTGTTTCCAGGAGCTGCACCGCCTTCCGCGGCAGGAGCACCCGGCGCGTTTGGCCCGTCTCCATCGCCAAAGCTGGAAATACTGACGGGGCTTGTCTGCATCTTGTCGCCCGTGACGCCGCCATTCTCTGGAATTACGAGCGGCTTCGCGAGCTTGGTGCTTGCCGGTGCGGCTTCTTGCGGGGCATCCGAGGCATGGCTCATGGGCTGAAGGGCCCCATTCAGACTCTGGATGGCCGAGGCGGCGGGATTGGGGCTCGTCTGTCTCGATGATTGTTCTCGGAAGCGGCGCTCATCTGCGAGGGCGGTTGCTCCGGTGAGCGGCTGTGGAGAAAGCTGCGGGGACAGGCCGCGTGGGGATTTTGTGAGGTGTGTTCCAAACGTCGCTCCGCCATGGGCATTACGCGATGCAGAGCCTGGTGTGCTGGGCCTGTTTGGTGCATTGAAGGGCCCTGTAGGCGTTGGCGTGATTGCTCGCGTTGAGGCAGCCATGGTGGGCAGAGTAGTGAGACGAAGCTCTTGGGAGCCACTTTAGAATCGCGTCAGTACTCCCCGTTTCTCGAAAAGCAAACCGCGGAAGCCTTGTCCAGAGTACTCGGGTGGTGGCTGTAACCTTTGTGGTGATGTGGCTGTTGTCAACCAGCACACGAACAGGCGTCCTCTGCCAACACTCCAGGTAAACTTCGGCAGTTGAGAGAGCCAGCTTCGCAATTGAGCGGTGTCGAGACGGTCCTATGCGCCTTGGATCGCAAATTGCGGCTCGGACCAAGGCAATTTGCTGGCTGATGTGCGAACAGACTGATAGCAACACGTGCGCAAGCCGGGCGGAGCTGCGTGGAAACCTCGGTGTTGGCGGAGACGATTACAGTGGCTTCAGCGGGCGAGCTGAGTCGCAGTCGCAGTCGTAGTCGCGTTGTGCCTTTCGCGACCAGGCAGAGCGTCAGTGGAGGGGTCGGACAGCGGTACAATGTACGACAGCAGCTGTGGATAGGGAATAGCGGCCTTTTGCCGTGGTGCAGGCTACGCTGTCGTAAAGTGTAGGGTCGCGGATCGCAGGTCGCGGGTTGCAGGGTCGCAAAACGCGCTGGTGGTGCTTAGTCGAAAGGCGCCGATGACGAGGAACTGGGTGTTGTGGCTGAAGAGATGGGGTGCAGGCTAGGTAAGCACAAAGGGAAGCTGGGATGGCGAATCGTCGTCGGCTCAGGGTCACGGGCCTTTTGCAACGGCACTTCTGTCTGGAGCTGCACACTACGGGGCGCCGGGCGTGATAGTCAGGAAGGCAGCAGAGCGATCCCTTGATCGGGAGCAGATTTCGCCCAGCCTCATTCAAAATGCGAATGCGCGGCTGCACGGCAGACTACGAACAACGCAAGCCCATCGGGGCTGTGTCCAGACACGCCGCGGCCTATCACGCCGCGACGAAGCGGGAGACCCACCACCAGACAGCCCAAGACCTCCTCTCCATCGCATCCTCGAACTGCAACACGAACGCCACAGCTACCTTGGGCTCATTTGCCTTCGGATAGACTCGCCCATCTGCTTTCATCGCCGCATCGGCGTCCAGCTGTCTCGCCCGCCGCCACACCAAGTAGGAGTCTGCGACGAACAGATAGCTGGGCGCGCGCCAATGCCGCGGAAAACTGTGACAGGCTAGACCAGACGGGATTGAGCCGGTCGTGGTGGCGCAGCTCATCCGCTACGCACACGCTCCCATGGATCGCTGTCCTCCATGGCCAGCGAACCCATCCTTGCCGATACATCAACGAGAGACAGCCGAGGATGGCTCCTGCCTCTCCAAGACCAAATATCCTCGTCCTCTGCCTAGCCATCATGGCTATACCTGATGTCGTACAGGCTGAAGTCGTCTCTCTGTCACTAATCGTTTGGGAGCCATGAAATCGTAGCACCAGGAGTACACAACCCTGGCTCTCCGTTCCATCGTCTTGATCGGCCAGAGCGAGTCGTATCCTTCCATCTCCGACTGGGCTGTTACACCGTCCGCCACTGCTAAGCTAATCGCTCCAATTCCCTTCTTGTCGTGCGCTCAACGGTGTCCTTTACTCCGCCACGGTTACAATGTGTCATTCTCCACCCAGACCTTGTTTGCCATGTGCATTGCGCCTCATTCACTTGATCCTACTACATATGGGCCCCATGGAGCGTCAGCAACCTGCCTATCGATTGTCAGGCACGCTACGGCTTTGGTACCCGCTTGTCAAGCAAAACAGGTTGTTTTGGCCACCAAACTCCATTGACGATGTCAGTGGTCATGGTAAATTCAATACAGAGTTCGTTTCCGATGAGCTTCCAGCGGCTCGATCCATGTGGCTCAAGACCGCTCAAGATCATCATGATTGCTTTTCCAGCCACAGCCGCCACTGACAAGCGCGCCACACTTTGGCTCCTTCGGATTGGTTGGAAACACGAGCTTACACTACTCGTCTCCCGCCGCTTTAAACCATGGGACTCTCCTACAATGGTGAAAGATGGTCATCGCCCCACCAGACAAACCCCGTCCGAGAAATCTTTCTCCCTGTACCACGATGGTATTATTATCCGAGTATGTGGCACATGGAGCAAAAAATCGAATTCAATGCATGTCATTTTAACCGCCCAGCTGTCCTGCACTGTAGACCTGTCACTATATATTATTGATATCGTGTACGTTGTGCGATCGAGTAAGGAACACTATACAACGCTACGTGGATGTACGTCTCAAGCAGTCCTTTGTTTGTTTATTCCAATGTGCATCTATGGTTTGAATAGCGGGTTGCAGGCGCCGCGACCAGTTACATTTGATCCTTTCTTCAGAGTCACTGATTATCACTCTATGTGGTGCAAATGATTCGGCTCAAACTATGGGCTTCTGGGCCGAAAACATGGGCGGACTCGACCATGAATTCGCGACTCCAATAAACCAAGGCTACTGAGAGAAAGGGGGAAGCTCCCTTCTCTACAATCATTTCTACCTTTACCCGTATCAAGCTCTTCGAACTTGCAACACACCATATTTCCACTACCACCCTCAGTCCCACTTTGTGAAAGTTGCATAATGGTCGGGTGAAAGTATGTATTGATGTAAAGACTGATTGAATAGTAAGTCACTCCCTGGTCCGGATCGTAACTGAGTAAATGGGCTACCGAGAATAACTACCTGCGTTTGCGGCCTACCATCATCTACTTGAACTCAAGTGGCTCGACCACAACGCCGTAGATTGGTCAGTCCAATATGTCCATCAAATGTCAAGCCTCCGGTTGCGATCGACTTGTCCGAGTTGCAATTCCCTTCATCCGCAATACAGCCCCACCGGTATATGGCTTCAACAAAAAAAAAGTTCTGTTCAATGACCTGTACCAAAGACGACATCAATACTCGAATTACGTGTAGAGAAAAGGGCTGCAAGTGACTTACCAGGGATGCGACTCCGATGCCAAGCCCTCGCTTGGCAAAGCCCCAGTTCAATACTCGGGAATTCTGTTCAAAGGACTGTTACTGCGACCAATGCGGCCATGAGTATGACTGGAGCGAGGCCGAGCTAGTGCAACATCCTCCATTGACTATTAGCGAACTGCGAGAAGACGTACGGCTCGCGCGGCAAGAACATGATCTTCACTTTCAGCACATCAAAACTACCGCCACGCGTAACCCGCATCATGATGTCCTGGCGTACATCACATATAACCCGTTGGTAAACGAACTGATAGCCGCGGTTCGGCTTCAGTGGGACGAAGCTGACGATATGGACTTGATATATACCCGTAGGCAAACATGCGAGGTGGATGCTCTTCGTAGTGCTCAACTCGCAGCATCACCTCCACCCAACTAAGACCTCCATCTTCCCCCAAATGTACCAGATGACAGAACGGAAGAGAGAGAAACGAAGCAAACAAGCCTTTACATATTCTCGCACTAGAAGCAAGGTGCAACACCAGGGCTCCACCTCCAGACCTCTCTTCTTTTTCAACACGAACCTCGCCTACAAACGAGGCTTTGCCTTGTCATCTTCTTTAAAGCGCTTTGGCCAAATACCCTGTTTTCCCAGCGAGAGAATACCATTCGGATCAACAGCATCCTTGATCGTCTCCACAAATCTGCGATACGCATGATCATTGAAATCGTACAGTGAAGCAACACGATCTGCATTTGCGTCAGCCCTACAAGTCCAACTCGTTAGAAAAGAGGGAAAAGAAAAGAAAGGCAAATCAGCATACCCATAGTATTCACATGATTGCGATACTTAGTATATCCCCTCCTCTTGCCCTCGTCAAATAAATCGTCAAAAATGCTCTGCACAGCCCTTCGATGCGCCGCACTTGTCTTATCAAACGTAAACATGTTGACAAAAATAACATGTCGTTCATGCATGAAGAAATCGCAAAAGAGATCGAACCCATCCTTCTCGCATATCTTCTTGGCCGTCTGGACCCAGTCCAGTATCTCCTTACCGTTGGACGGGATAATAGGACTGTAGTCGTAATACGCACCGATTCCGCCCCCGGCCTTGGGAAGCCGAAACTTGACCATGGGCAACGACCACAGTGTAGGAATGCCGACGAAGAAGCCGCCGTCCCTTTCAGGCACGGATTCGGGATCCAGTGTTTGACCCTCTGGCGCAGAGAACATGTTACCTACAAGACGCCCTGTTGGTGCCTTCTCGTCTACAATCTTCTTCAGATGGTCAAAGTGCACTTGAATCACTTCTTTTGCGCCATACAGACCAAACTTTACGTTCCAGTACCCCAGGCCGAATTGCGCTTGTAGCTCTTTGATGCGCCAGTCTGGGATCGGTGTCGCGTGCGGCCAGTAGTCTTCGCGCGGACCCATCATGCCTAGCCACTCTGTCACGTTGGATACGTAGACGGTATTAGGGAGCAGGCCGTCACGACGCAGCGGACCCAAAGTATCGACGATTGTTTCTACGTCTTCGAAATCGGGCATGTCCAAGATGCAGGACATGAAGGCTTGAGGGGCGGGAGTGAGCCAGATGCCGAGTTTAGTCACGATGCCCAAGTTGGATTGGAGGAAGAGGCCTTCGATGCTGGGGCCAAAGGTGAATTTGGAGAGGTGGGCGGAGGGCGAGCTGGACATGGCGAATTGGCCTGTTCGGACGAGGTCGCCGTTGGCAAGCATGGCTTCTACGCCTGATATGTGCTGGTGGTGCATTGCCGTGGGTGTAAAGCCTGCGCCGCGGTCTAGCGTGTTGCCCACGACGGAGCCCCAGCCGAGTGACGGTACGGAAGGCCAGACATTGAACTTGTTCTTTACGCAGTAATCATAGAGATCGGTGAAGGTGACACCTGGTTCCACGACGGCGTAGGCATATTCGGTATTGACTTCAATGATCTTGTTTATACGATGCAGGTCGAGCGCTATGGATCTGGTGACGCGTGGAGCTGGTCCGCCGTATCTGTTCCAGCAGCAAGTCAGAATTGTCATCTTTCATAAGCTAATGATCGACTTAGGTGTATGCTAAGTGACTAATCCAAGGTTCTTTCCCCGCGAAAAAGTCCATACTGGAATTTTCAACTCATTTGATATCTTCAACACTTCTTTGAGCCCTCCTATGTCCTTTGGCCGCACAGCTGCGCTAGGCATTCGTCGCGTTCCTTTGGCTTCGTGGAGCTCGTACGGGTCGATATACTCGGTCAAACCATCGCCCTGGTACACCTGCGCTTCGCCAACAATGCTCTTATACCTAGTAATGGCAATATGAAAGATCTCGCGGGTGACCCTGGGTGGAAGGACCGATCTCAAAGGAACGGTGATGGAGTCCTTGAATAGATTGTAATTAGTGTATAGATTGGTACTCTGCGTCGACGTAAGCCGGGAAAGGAGTCATTGTGGTGAATGTTTGATATCTGTAGCGCGACAAAATGAGCTTGATGATCTATAGCATGATACCGTTAATCTAGTCTGCAGAAACGAGCCCGTGTCACTTATGCGAAGACACGGGGCGAGGAAGTGCTAGTCGGCACAGGTGAACGATTTCCCCCCACATTCGCGGAGAAAGACTCCACATTCTCTCTTTCCCCAACGTTTCGGCCCTTGTCGTACTTGCCTCCAAATGTCGAACGGGGGGTTACCGGGAGGTTGTTCGTGTTGATGATGCATAATCCTAGGTTATATGGTGAGCCAGATTGGTGTGGGCCTCGTCTCAGTCGCCGCGATCTGCGGGGCAAAGCAGGGGCGCTCAAATACGGTCAGTTGTGACACGGTCAGTTCAAGAACTGGGATATGTTAAGAAGTCCAGTATCCAACAGAAAGATACAAGCGCGATAGTTAGCTACAGTGTCGTGTGGAATATGTTGCGCGCGGAAAGAACGGGTGGCATAGCACGCAAGTCGGCCCGTAACAGAAATAGATTCGGCTTCAATACAGCGACGCCATGGGTACTTCTCGCATATCTCCCCAGCAAAGCGAGATTTTTCTTAACAAACGCAGCTAGTCTCACTTCCGGTCATTATGCGCTCGTCAAGGTAATCGTGCACAAGGGCCGAACGGCGTCCTCGTTACTGCTCATTTCGTTCTCCATTCGATACCTGGGTTCCATCTATAAAATTTCCAGTCGCACGTCATGCATGTGTGAAGAACTCGTATGGAATCTTCAAACACCTATGCCGATAACAGTATAGTTCTGTATAACAGACAGACCTAAGACCTTGCGCAGAGGCTAACACGTCAGACCCGTCTTTCATTCCCATGTCTTCACGACTGGTGTGGCTTTCAGCTCCGCAAACTTGTCCTTGTGTGAGAATGCCAAGCGACGCAGAACTCTTTCGAGGATTGCGCGTCGTGTAGTTTCTGGATGTTTGTGCCTACGTACACATCACTCTCCAGAGAATACCATGGCACGAAAAAAAAAGAGAAGACTCCTTTGGTATTTCTACCTTCTCAGCAAGGACCATCAAGCAGCCTGCAAGACGACTTCGAACTCAAAAGGCTCACACAATAGACTATACTCGTCTAGCGTCCTCGGTCCACAGCTGCCACTGCCCAGTCCGTGGTGCTCCGCATCCAATCTCAACACAACATCCTCCCTTTTCTTCTTCCTCAGTTCGTATGGGTGAGCCGCAGCCGCAACATCCTTCATGCGGTAATGGCTGACCTGGAAATCGAACAACTTCCTCTCTCCATTGACCTTGCCTACAAACTGCGCCAGTAACCCAGCGCCGCTACCATTGCTAAGGCTGAGGTAGCGGGTGTCTGTGCGGTTTGCCGACTCTTGGGGTACTTCGTAGTCTACCCACAGCTCGTCGATACTAGAGACGGCGTATTTTCCGACAGGCTGTGAGAGTTTGCTGTCGCGGTACGATTCGCCAAAACCGCGACCGAACCACTCGACGTTTTGGAACTGCTTGGGAAGCTCCATGACTAGGCCGATACGTGGGAGTGTGCGGGGCAGGTTTTCGCCCTTTGGCGAACCAGCAACATGTACGGAAAGTGTTCCGCTTGTGCTGAACGTGTACGTCAGAGTGGTATCGATAGACCATGAGAGGACAGGAGGAGCCATGCGCTGATGCACAGTCACCTTGAGAGCGTCTGAGCCCAACTGCGACCACTCAACCTTACGGGTCGCTGGTTTGGCATGCTGGAGATGCTTGTCATTCCAGTCCCAACCATCCTGCGGTATGTCGTTGTCGGTGGGTGCGCGGAACATGTCAAACTCGGGCGCCTTGGTGATGAGCTCGGTGCAGCCCTGCACCCATGAAGTGAGGGAGCCGTGCAGCGTATTGAATTTCCATGTGGCCTTTTCGGTGGTGATCTTGATGACGTTCTTGGATTCTGTCTCGACCTTGATCTGCTTGCCCGTAGCATCCGAGCGCTGGATTGGCGACACTTGAGTAATGGGTAGCTGCGCAGTCGCAATCTCGAAGCCTGTCTTGAGGTACGGCGTTGCATCCTTCAGCTGGAAGGACATGTTGAGCAAGACTTCACTTTCAGACCCTTCAATCTTTGGGAGCTGCAGCTCAAACGTCTGGCCTGGTAAGATACCGGACGGGATATCCAGGCTTCCTGATCCGGCACTACTTCCGGATGCCGAAGTCGTTGTGTAGTTGCAGACCAAGTGATCAAGTGTAATGAAGTCATACCGATTGATAAACTTCGCCTTTGTTGCTCCAGACTCTAGAAGCTGTACCGGTTCAATAGCCTTCTTGTACTCGATCAAGCCCGCATTTGGCTTATGGTCGGAATCAACAAGCCCATCCATGACGAACGTGGAATCGTGCACTTCTTCACCAAAGTCTCCACCATAAGCGTAAAACTCTTCTCCTGTCTTCTTGTCCTTGGTGAGGAGACCATGGTTAGCCCATTCCCAGGCGAAACCACCTTGTAGAGCGGGGTACTTGTAGAAGGCATCGATGTATTCCTTGATGTTTCCAGGACCGTTACCCATTGCGTGTATGTATTCACATAATATGAGCGGCTTTTTCTTCTCCTTGTCTTCGGCAAACTTGATGATCTCGTCAATGGGAGGATACATCCTGGAGTACATATCCATCGTATCGGCGTAGATGTCGGCTTCGTAGTGAATGGGCCGGCTGTCATCGTATGCCTTGATGTGCTCGTACATGGCCACAAAGTTACGGCCCATGAAAGCCTCGTTGCCCAAGCTCCAAACGATGACGGAAGGATGCAATTGGTCCCTCTTCACAAGTGCCTCGGCGCGGTCGACGTATGCATGTGTCCAATCCTTGTTGTTAGTGGTCCACTCCGCGGCCTTCAATCTGGTAAGAAGCTGACGCTCGCGGAAAGGTAGAGCGCGATGCTCCTTGTCTAGCGCGGCGTCGGCGATGCTCTCAAACCCGTGGCATTCCATGTCTGCTTCGTCCATAACCCAGAATCCCATTTCATCTGCAAGGTCATACAGTCGTGGATCGTTCAGCTGATGCGATGTACGAATAGCATTGATATTGTGGTGCTTCATGGTCAACAGATCCTCCTTCATAAAGTCGTATGGGACAGCACGGCCAAATGTGGGGTGATGCTCATGGCGATTGACTCCACGGAAGACGACTCTTTTACCGTTGACCGTGATTAGGCCATCCTTCATCTCGACCTGCCTGAAACCGACGCGTTGGTGAATAGTCTGATCACCCGTGGATACAACAAGATGGTATAGGTTTGGTGATTCAGCAGTCCACTTCAATGGGTTTCTGACGTGAATACTGAGCTGGGTCTCACTGCCGTCTTTGATATCCGCCCCCGAAGAGCCGATCTCTTGTTTCTTCGCATCCAAGAGCTTGACGGCAACTTTGCCAGATCCAGTCGTAGTAATCTTGAGCTTGAACTCAGCGTCGGTGTAGGTAGAGTCCAGGAGCGTTTGAGCAAACACATTCTCGATACGAGAGGCCTTGGGAAATCCAACCAGAAAGACATCACGGAATCTGGGGTGGTTAGCACACAAGTCACGTGAAGGCAGGGATAAACTTACATTCCACTGAGCCACCATTGATCTTGGTCTTCAATGTATGTTCCGTCACAGTGCTGGTACACCCTGACGGCCAATGTGTTCTCTCCGTTGAGATCGACAAATGAAGTCACGTCAAACTCATCCGGGTTCCTGCTGCCTTGGGAATATCCCACTTCCTTTCCATTGACCCATACATGGAAAGCAGAGTCAACTCCTTCAAAGCGAAGACGAATCTGACCGTCCTTCAATCCTTGCGGAATCTTGAATTTCCGGACGTACGACCCCGTCTCGTTCTCAGTGAAGGGAACGTTGGGTGGATCTACAGGGATATGGTAGATGACGTTGGTGTACTGAGGACCTTTGCCAAAGCCCTGCAGCTGCCACATGCCAGGTACGGCAATGTCGCTCCATGACGATGTATCGAATGCGGTTGATTCGAACCCCTCCGGAGCTTCAAATGGCGAGTAGGAATGCTGGAACTTCCACGTGCCTGAGAGACTGTGTGTTGTGGACTTGGTGATGTCCGACTTCAGCGCATCAGCCTCGGAAGTGTAATTGTGAAAGTACGCGCGAGCGGGCAGCGTGTTCTTGTGGAGGATTTGGAGATTGTTCCAGTCTGGAACACTCGCTGGGTGTTGACCTGAAGCCATAATGGATGGATTGAAAGCTGATGTTACTTTCATCAGCGTCTGCCTTCATCTCTTCACTCCTGATACAGCTGTTGCGACCCCACCTACGGCGGTACAGAACGCGGCTTAGAGGGATTAGGGAAGCCATCCGGTTGTACATGGTGAAGGCCAAGCCACCTGTTTTCTTCTCAGGTGACGGGCGACCGGGAACATATCGGCAATAGGCAGGCGGCGCGTCCTGCAAGGAAGGACTGGCGTCGGGCCTCGCCCCTTTCAAGACCCGGGCGCGGCGTGGGGTCTTTCGTAATCCACGGGGGGCACTGCCGAATGCAGTTACCTCGCTTCTCCAGACTCTCCGCGAAATCTTCTCCACGCCCCGCTGCCCAGCCCAATTACACCAGATCCTATCTCGGCAGGCCTACCACAATTCAAAGAAGGGCCGAGGTGCCAATTTCGTGGTTCATCAGCATTGCGAGAGTTTTGCGCGTGGCGCTTTGCCGCTGGTGCTTTCTGGGAGGTGCGCCCGCCGCTGTCCTGTTTCTGGACTTTCATCCGCCGCATAGGATGACCTTGCCCATGGATGGTGATGCCTTCATGGCCTACGAAGCTTGGAAGACGAGGTTTTCCAGTCACTCCGCTCCCACTCCGACCTTAAAGCGGAGCTATTGCCGCCCAACAAGCATCTAACGGCATGGCGCCCGTGCTCAAGCGTCTGGAAACCGAAGCAAAGACGAGGCACGGGATCCTGTCAAGCATGGAAGCTGCCTCGGCGCTGTACCAAGAATTTGCAGGCGTCTCTTGTTTGCGGAGAAGCCTACATACTATAAGATGACCCAGTATTCCGGAAGCTTGGTGTCGTCGCAATAGAATTGTCGAGTGGAGCGCGATCTCACATCTTCTCCTCTGCAACTCTAGTTGTTCTCCAGTTCGGATCAGTCCACTGAGTCAAGATGTCAGAAAAGAAAGAGGACATGGGTGCTGTAACGCAGCAGTTCAGTCAATTCGACGATGACATGAACAAGCACAAGAATGTCAAGGAGGCTCATGTAGCTTCAGTCGCTCTAGGTAGGCTGTGCAGCACGTCAACGGTGTCAATAGACCAACAATGCTAACACCAAATAGCCGCCGCTGTTGAGGCTGAGAAGCCCAAGCTGATGTCTCGAGGGATGATTCAACTTTACATGATTATGGGTATTGGCTACCTCGTATCTACGCTCAATGGTTTCGACAGCTCCCTTATGGGCTCCATCAACGCCATGAAAGCCTATCAGAACACCTTCGGTCTCACTGGTGAAGGCTCCAGCACCGGTATCATTTTCATCATCTATAACCTGGGACAGATTGGTACGTCTTTGATGCATCACTGTAACATCCACGAGGCTTATGTTTGAACAGCTGCATTTCCCTTCTGTGGACTACTCGCCGATGGCTGGGGTCGCCGTGTTTGCATCTTTGTCGGCTGCGGACTTGTCCTTGTCGGAACCGCTGTCCAAGCCACGGCACATGAAACGGGCCACTTTGTAGCTGGTCGCTTCATTCTCGGGTTCGGTGCTTCTATCGCTTCCGCTGCGGGCCCTGCTTACACGGTTGAGCTTGCCCATCCTGCTTATCGTGGAACCATGGCTGGTATGTACAATAACTTCTGGTGGGTTGGCAACATCCTGGCGGGCTGGACTACCTATGGAACCAATCTGCACATGGGCAACTCTTCCTGGGCCTGGAGAATCCCTACCATTGTTCAGTGCATTCTGCCTACCATCGTCATGGCTTTGATCATGTGTAAGTTCATACTCCAGAAGATCGCTGGGAGGCATGCACTGACTTTGCAATAGTCTTCCCGGAGACTCCTCGATGGCTGCTAGCTCATGATAGACGGGAAGAAGCGATCGCAATCATGGCGAAGTACCATGGCAATGGCAACGTCAACTCTCCCATCGTGCAGCTCCAGCTTCATGAAATTACCGAAGATTTTGCGGTTACAAGGAACGACAACCCATGGTGGGACTTCCGCGAGCTCGCAAACACCCGGGCAGCGAGGTACCGATTGGCCATGGTGATTTCAATGGCTTTCTTTGGTCAATGGAGCGGAAACAACGTCGTCAGCTACTTTATGCCTGCAATGGTAAGCTTGCACAGAACAAAACATATCAAACGCAACGCAAAAAGCTAACACGTGCAATTTAGGTCAAGAACGCTGGGATCACGGACCCAAACAAGCAGCTTCTCATCAACGCAATCAACCCCATCTTCTCCATGCTAGCAGCCGTCTACGGTGCTACCCTCCTCGATAAGCTCGGTCGTCGAAAGATGCTCATGGGGGGTCTGTGGGGAGGTCTTTTCGCCTACGTGCTTCTCACTGCCTTCACCGCTACCGCCACACCCGACAACAACCTCGCCTACGGCACCATTGTCTCCATCTACCTCTTCGGAATCTTCTTTGCTTGGGGGTGGACACCCCTCCAGACCCTGTATGCCGTCGAATGTCTCGAGAACCGTACCCGTGCCAAAGGATCCGGTCTCAACTTCCTCTTCCTCAACATCGCCATGGTGGTCAACACATACGGTATCTCGGTCGGTATTGAGAAGATTGGCTGGAAGCTCTACCTCGTCTACATTGCGTGGATCTGCATTGAGATTGCCATTATCTTTTTCTTCTTCGTCGAGACGGCCGGCAAGACGCTGGAAGAGCTGAAGGAGATCTTCGACGCGCCTAACCCCAGGAACGCTAGTCTGCGGAGGGCAAAAGTGGAGATTGACGAGAGTGGTCAGATCCACAATGTCCACGAGTAGATGAGAACGAGCGAGATGCAGTATGACTTTTTTCACAAACGGGATTCGCTATTTGGACTGCAACTTGGAAACACAGTCGCTTTTGAGCAACAATAATAATAAGGACTACCTTGACTTCAGATATATGTAATACAAGCAGTCTCAATGGACATATATATATAGCACCTGTCCCTTCTTTTATTCCAAGCGAGCTAAACCTGGTATACAAACCGTCCTAAAACACTACTACTGCCACGCGTGCAAGCGCCAATACAAAACCAGTACGTGCCACCCTGTACTCCGCGGACCCCGTCTTGCCATTTTCTCTTTTTCTTTTCTTTTTTCCTTTTTCTTTTCTTTTTTCCTTTTTCTTTTCCCAGTCCAGAACTTCTTACTTTGAACGTTTCTCGTGCTCAACTTAGCCACCTCCATGTTCATCAGGCCACCACCATCACCGCCGCCGTCAACTCTGCCCCCGAATTTTTGCTTTTCTCTCTCTCTCTCTCTCTCTCTCTCTCTCTCTCTCTCTCTCTCTCTCTCTCTCTCTCTTTCTTTTTTTTTTTCTTTTTTTCTCTTTCCCTCCACAT
>LR132591.1:0-17064 GCA_900634815.1 Paradendryphiella salina | reverse complement strand
GGAGATGGAAGAAGGTGGGCGGGGGTGGCAGACATACTCATTTCGTATCTTATTTAGCACCAGCCAACATAGATTCCACGACTGGTTACTCGCTGGATCGGTGTAGATGCGTCGTTTTGCTTCATCTAGGCAGACTGAACTGCGAATGGGGCTTAGTTTGGTTGTTACTCTCTCTCTCAGCCCTTCTCGTACCTCCGCCGACTATGCGAATAAAGGTAGACCGGTTCGACGTAGCCTGACCTGACATGACTTACCTAAACGGATAATTCGGCGTCAACCCCCGCAGCTCCGTCAATAAACCGTGCGAATCAACATAATAAGACCCTTACTAGTCAGTAAGAGACAAGCACAAGCCAGTGTCCTGTGTCACTAAGGCAGTGTGAAGGAGGAGCGGTTGGGTTCTTACAAGCCGAAGTCATAGGTTCACTGCAATCAGGGGTGCCGAGCACTGCAAATGCTTTTTCTATGCGGCGCAATTCGACAATTGTGTTGACGCGGTGGGTGCGGAGGGAGAGGATGTATTGATGTTTTTCTGCCTGGTGTGTTGTTGTTAGAAGACGTGGAAGTGCGAGGGGGATGGGGGTGTGTGTTGGGTTGTAAAGAGGAGTTTTGGCAGGAAACTTACGGGTGTGATTTTCCGAGTTAGAGGCATGGTTTGGAACTGGTATGGAGTATGTATGGGTTACTAGGTTACTGTGGGATTACTGCGGTTGGGGATGGTTGGGGATGAGGGATTCAACGTGTGCAATCGGTAGTAACGACAGCCGTCGTGGTTGTGATAGAAAAGAATGAGCTTTCTCGAGGAAAGATGGCCGTATAATTGATGGATGATGCTGTTGCTGTTGCTGTTGCTGCGACGAGTGAACTATCTGGAAGGAAGGAAAGCAAGGTATTATACAACTAGACCATAATTTCCATCGCACCAACAACGTATAGTTGATGACGCCTGAGTTCGCTATCTAGTTCGAATGCGCATGCGCCATATTTCAGCGCTGGGCGTGAAAGAGAAAGAGAATGTATACAGCCAAGTGTCATAGCTAGATCAGCTCTCTGAAACCTGAAGCCATACAGAATCCCGATACATCAACACCAAGGAGATAAAGCCAGCTGAGCGTATTATCGTGAAGTTGAGGTTTGTGCGCACGTCTATCGGGCACTGCGAGTCACGGCCGGGAAGTAGACTTCCCGTTGTATATCTGGAAACATCGATGTGATGGGAAACAGCTAAGCCCAAAAAGACCATGTGAGGCTGAGGCTGATATTTGAATAGCTGACAGTGGCTAGGGAAAACAAGGCTTGTAGGAAAAGAACCTCGGACTGCGGCTGATTTAGCGTGTGGCTCAGCGTCTTCAACTACCAACTTCACCGCTGTTCTTCGATCGATATACTCGACACTTTGCAATGCCCGTGCAGTCGTGTCCCGGAAGTTGTTCTTCCCGAAGAAATTTCTGACAAGTGCGCTGACAGCCAAGCAGAAGGATTGCGCTCCAGGGATGGAAATGTGCTTTGGTGGGCATAAAGCTACCTCATACGTCACAATGTTGGCCACACTCGGATCGTGCGGTTTTGCTCAGCCTAGAACAAGTCAACACTATCTTCTTTGAGGACCTCTTGTCTAGTGAAATTCGCATGAGGCTCAAAGTCGGTACATCGGCAGTCCCATATGAAAAGTAGCTCCATCCCGTCGCGCTGCAATGTATACGTGCAACGACGCGGTGATGCAATACCAAGTCTCTCCGCAGGCCCATTTTGAGTGTCAGTTGGACAAAACAGTATCAAGCTTTGAACGATCATCCGCTAGCAGGTATGCTTATCGTGGCTCACCTCATCTACAGTCTACCATGCAGTCATCCAGTACAGGTTCCTGTGGCATCCCTCGGACCCCAGGACTGAAGAGCATCTTCATCCCTCAGCTGGGTTGTCGCTAGTCTCACATTAGATATGCGGCCCAGCGACTCTTTCCAAGTTCACTTCTGCGCATCACTATCAGCTCACTACTGCCATGTCTTGCGCTAGTGGCCGGTACGGTTCGACTCGTAAAGATTCATGTTGATAGATTCTTTTACATGAGCGGGCAGATAGTCTTTCGACTCTGCAATGCCTTAAAAGTCATCGTCCACCTTTTACACCCAGACACCTAGACTGAGGTAGTCTATATGCTCAGCGCCATGATGGAGTTTACGATGTCGTTGTCGTTCTCCTTGAGGGCCTTGACGGCCTTCTTCCGGGAGACGCTGGCCTGTTGCATGACGAGCTCGATGTCCTTGCCTTCGAGGCCGGAGTCATCGACCTCCTCATCATCATCCTCCTCTTCTTCCTCGTCCTCCTTCTTGTCCTCGACGGCCTTGCCCTTGCCCTTGGAGGCCTCGTCACCGTGGTCGTGGCCAGAATGGTCGTGGGACTGGGCCTCGGCTTGAGCAAGCTGCTGGGCGGCGGAGGCCTGGGCCTGGGAGTTCAAGTCTTCGATCTTGGCCTCACCGAAGATGCTGGTGCGGGGTCAGTAGGTGGGAGGGCAATGGAGGGGCAGCGAACTAACATCCAGGTGTTGCTTGAGGGAGACTTGTATACGTCGGGCTGGTTGATGACGAAGAGGATCTGCCATGTTTGTCAGCCCAATTCCACACATGTGGTGGTGCCCGCATCTAGCAGTTTTTTGTTGCTTGTTGATGGCGGGTTCCCACTAGCAATTGTCCGGCAGGCACTCACGTTCTTGGGTCGGCGGAGGGTGACGCGGGTGATGCCGTCGATGTGCTTCAATCCCAGCTTGGCGATGGCCTTGCGAGCCTTCTTCTCGTTGCGGGAATGGACGGCGACTGAAGAGCCCGCGGGCACGTTCACCTCGTTCTCCTCGCCCTCGGACTCGTCGCTGGACTCATCCTCCTCAATCTGGACGTTCTTCTTCTCGGGCTCGTCGGCGATCTCTTCGATGCGGGGGTTGGCCATTTTGTCCGTGTGTGTGGTTGACTACAGGTGTTGGTGGTGCTGCAATATCGAGATACGCCTGGGGGGTTGTGGTAGGAGCTTCCAAAAATGATTTGTGGGCGGTTTAGCGCGGGCAGCTCCTCGAACTTCCCCAAATGACGATCATTCCGCTTTCACCATGTCGGCGCAGCATCACATTTCACCGAGGCGAGCATTTCAAAGAGGGTATCAAATTGGCAATTCTAGTTGCAGTCTTCGTATGTGTGTGTGTTCATGAAATTGTGGATTGGACTCTCTTGCTACATGTAGAATGCATGCGAGAGCCGAGTAAACCTTTCCCATCCGAATTGCACCATGCCAAACATTGGACTTATTCACCCGAAACCAGGTCTTGAATTTTTGAATGCCTTTGAGGGTCGCCATCGGAATGCTCATGAAAATGCACATCATGCCTCTGCGTCACCTGCATGCAGCCACCACCACAACGCCTGTCTCCCGACAGCATCTAGACTATCTATGCCTTTGCGCTGGCGCGGATCTTGGCGAAGGTCTTCTGGACCTCGAAGCGGGCCTGCCACAGTTAGCTGCTGTCTTTTCCTGTCGCATGTGATGCCTTGATCGCGACCAAGACACTATAACCTCCACGTACCTGCTTCCTCATCTTCATGACCTTGAAGCGCTCAAAGTCGTTAAGTCCCCGCCTCTTCTGCATGGCCGCACGCTTCTTTGCCCATGAGCTCTCGTCGAACTTCTGCTGGACCTTGTGCTCCTCCCACTTCTTCGCGACGTGGCCGACACCGCTGGCGCGGGGAAGCTTGGGGATGACGATGGGTGTGAGGGAGAGCTTGGCGAGGGCGATTTCCTGGCGGGGAACGGGGGCCTTCTCAGAAGGACCATCGACGAGAACCTATATCGCTGTGAGCGGCGGAATCGCAACCGAGCCCTGAGGAGTCCGTACACGCTTGTGGTCAATGATCTCGACGATGGCAGCAAGGCGACCCTCGTACTGACCCTCGTTGAAGAGGACCACACGGCCGACCTCGACCAGCCTCCAGGCGCTCGTGGTAATTTCTGCGTCACCCATTTCGTCGGTTGTGCTGCGAATGAAGGTTAGATCGTAAAAAACGTGTGTATTGCAGCGTCGAAATGCGTACTGGTCGGCAAATGGGAGTCGGTTGTGATGTTCTTGTCGGGAGTAAAGGCAATGATGGAAACTATCCAAAATCCAAGTGCGGCGCCGGGGACGTGCACAAGCGAAGCCCGGCTTGGCGCTAGCAGAAAAACCCGACCTCGATCGCGACTTTCTTCCTCACGCTCTACTCTGAACAAAACATCAAAACACCGGCAATGCTGCAATCGGCGAGATTTGAGCCAATACTGCTGCGCATGTGCTATGCGAATAGAAGCTTCCCCCGCGACAGATGAGATTGCTCACTTCGCGCAGCATGCCTTGATCCATCAATCTGCAGACTGACAGCAGCTACGACTTAGCTTAACAGCTCCACTGGTACGTCTCCAACCTCCACAACCCTTCTCCCCATCCAAGGATGACATAATTTGCGATTGAGCTCGTCGTCGGAGACCCTCGCCGGGGTCTCTTAACGGCGGCGGGTTTATGATATTCACTTCTTACATATTCTGAGTTTGCTTCACTCACGCAGCTTCATCGTCTCGACATTGAGTATAGAACCCAAGCTGACCTGGAAAAGATCTTTAGACATGTGTACATCAAGTCTGCTCGCTTGCTTACTGCATGTGTCCTCAATGGGAGACCGCTAACGCCAGCGCCTAGCAACATCTCAAATGTCAGTTCAAGCTTTTCTACCCTCCCCTTCCAATGATTACAACATGCAATAGATAGTATATGATTTCTATGATTACTATTTTATCACCAAGATCACTGAGGAACATCTCAACCATACTTGTTTTACATGGCTTTACCTTGGTACAAGGAGCTAACAAGTTCTCAGACACAATCATGCAAACCTCTGCATTGGTCCCGACTCTGAAAGCAACAACAAACGTTACCTGCAACGCCTTGCGAAGTGCAGATCGTGTTCGAAGGCATGCTGCAAGCGATGATGAGGCATTGCTCTTAGCGCTCACATAAACCCTCCATGCACAGTCCTTACTGTCCTGTCATGCGGTTTCAGCTAGGCTTTGATCACGATCATGCATTTCGCAATATATGCTGACATTAATATCCATATAGATAGATCCGAGAGCCGATCATTGATCAATTTCACAGCTGCAAAATAGTCCGTAGCTAGATTACTCAAATACATCATTCTCAACCACCCTCTGCTCGAGCATCCCTGCTCTTCTCCGCGTAATCTTTCTCCCATAATTTCGATAGAGATTCATTAATAGCTCTCTCACAACAGGCTGGAAGACTGTCCTTGCATCAAACTTGCTTCCACCGTATGGAAATGGTACAATTCTAGTCCAGTTGGCGTTGTCCTCGAAATAGAATTCTAGATCGAATGCCTCCGCTCTCTTGAGCATGTCTCGTAAGGTCTCTCCCTTGTGACCATTGACGGCGGCCCATGCCCAAAGAGCGGGATCGTGAAAGTCGACAACATTTGACGCTTCGCCAGCAAGTATTTGCGCGTTGAACAGTAGATGTCGGAGGATGTTGACATCGCAGCCGCAGCTGATGACGGCATATCGCAGCATCTCTGTGGTGATACTCTTGGGCACGCCGAGAAGTACTGCCAAGGCAGCGACGGCATGCTCATTCCTCTCCCTGATGGCATCTTCCATACCCAGCTTGGCCGCCTCTCCCGCCATGCTACCCTCCCAATCAATCTCCCCATTCAAACTCACCAAGACATAAAGCAATGACGCCTTATCGTCAGTCCAGGGGCCATGCAGCAGTTTCTCTGGAACGTGAAAGCCCCTGGCAAAAGCCAGATAAGGCACCTTTGTGAATTTGTATGGCCAGAGTCCATCGAAATACCGTACATTAGGAATCTTCACTCCAGCCTTCTCCCATGCTTTGCCGCGCAACTTGACCATTGCATCGTGCGCGCGCTGCACATAGGAAATGAAGAAGTCGAAGGTGTAAAAGCGACAGGACAAAAGGTCGGATTGCAGGATAGCATCGCTGGTGACGGTGCGATCGCGGTAGTTTGTCCGGTGATCTACAGTGTGGAAGAAGGAGCGCATGGTAAACTCCATTGTGATGGTGCGCGACGACAGTTTCTTGCCCAGAGAATGCGAACATCGCGGAAGCGCAATGTTCATGCTATGCAGGAATATCATTTCCAGCAACTCGACAGGAAGGCCCTCTAGCGTCGGCATGGCGGGTGTAGCGTTTCTTGCCTTGCTTTTTGCTCTTGGTTTCCGGATCCGTTTTGGTTGAGAGGTTGAGGCGGAAGGGTGTTGGGCAAGTGTCGATGGGGTTTTAAGGGCTGCAAGGGCTGGGTGTTGATGCCTTCGTTTCTTGCCACGTACGATGATGGGTGTGAGTTCCATTGACTCTCTCTTCTCTTAAATGCGCGGCGTCACACCAGGCAGCAGCAAAGTAAGCCCCGTCTCCGATTGCATGCAGCAGGCGCAAAGTGTATGGATTGGGAAAGGTCAGTCTTGCCCTTGAAGATCAGCGTGGTGCGCCTCGCGTGGTGCGTGCGCAGTTGTGGCTCTGCCGCGGCGTTATTCCTGGGCTAGCTCCAATTGTTTCCGCTGCTCTTCTCGTCGCATAAACAAAAGACGCCGACGCAGCTGCAAACGTCACGAACAATCACCACAACCCAAACGAAAAACAGTGTCAAAGTTGTGCTGGAAAGAGCTGGAAGAGATGCAGGTCCATGCTGTACCGGACTCTGAGCGCGTGTTTGATTCGACGGGGAGGAAGCTGCCCTGGGCGTTTGAGTATGCGGAGTAAGTCACTCTTTCACTGCACTTGCTTGACGTGAGGCTTTTAGGGAGGCGGGGACGAGAGAAGAGTACACTCTACAGGGTTGTGCCTCTCTTTCCAACCCCAACACCATGGGAGACTTCCACTGGGACGCTCCTATATTTCAGCGCACGCGGCTAACAACAGACCTTGGCAGCTCCGACCAAAACCAACGGCGCATACCAGAAGAAAAGGGGCCATTTGGCAAAGCGCGAAAACGCGGAACCTCACGAGCAAAGACACCATTGGGCGCTAACCACGCTGCCGATGAAGCGAAACTACTCAACCAACGTATAACCGACGACATCTTCGGTCGCTACAAGGCAGAGGAGGACAAGAAGCGCTCAGTATCATCGCGTCCCGTCGCCGCACTACCCCCGTCAGCCTCAGCGCCGAACCTGATAGACGTGAGCAATGGACTGAACGGCCCCTTCGCGGCAGGTGCATCCACAAACACAGCCTTTGCACAAGAACCCAAAGAAGTCATACTCTACGGCTACGGCAACGACGCACAATGGGCAGCGATAGCACATTACGAAAAAGTCTCCAATGGACTCATCTACGAAGAATACGATCGCGAGCCCTACAACAACAAGTTCGGCCTAACTTTCACATCGCAACGCGCAGCGCACTACCGGACGCTGAGCAAGTCGGCGCTGCGAAAAATAAACGAATACGTCGGAGGCGACCACTGGATCAAAGTCACGTTTGACAGCGCCGAAGCCGCCGAGCGCGCCTGCCACTACAGTCCCAAGAACATGCAAGGCTATACCGTCTACGCGGAAATGTACAGAGGCACCGGTCCGCAAGGCGGCGACCGCCCGATCCGAGCAGAAGCAGGAAGCATGTCCCAAGCCGCATCACCCAACACCGTTTCTTCAGCTACCGTTGGAGCACTGCGTGGCGCCGCTCCATCACAATCCTCTGCCACAGCCTCATCCGCAACAGCAACCCAACTTCCTCCGCCTCAAGCAGAAATGGCACAAATATCCCGCTCCATTACCGAACCAGCCTTCCTGCGCTCCACAGCTGGTTCCTTCCCCACACACCTCGACGACATGCCCATCGAATCTTTACAGCACCACCATCAAGCCCTCGACCCAAACACAGTTCCTGCACGCACAACCACCACCACTGCCACAACAACAACAACAACAACAACAACAGCAACAACAAGCGCCCTAAACCCCCGCTCCCACCGCGCAACCCTCCGCCTCAAAGGCGCAAACGTAAAGCCCGTCGTCTTCCTCTCCCCGGAAAAAGCCTTTTTGCCCGCAAAACCCCGCTGGCAGCAGACCTTGGGCGAACTCCCCTTGATCGGCTGGGTCGTTGGCTCCGGCCACGGCGTCATTGGGGATAGTGTGCCGCGAAGGCCGGATGGGGGGTTTGATGCGCAGAATGCGAGTTTGTATTGGCGCGTTTGGTACATGGTTGATAGTTGTCTTGGGAGTGATTTTTGTGGGGTGAGGGATGCCGAATATGATGAGTGAGGGAGGAGAGGAAGATACGAAGATGGATGGATGGATGGATGGATGGATGGGCTTCTGTCTGGCGAATGGGTAAACATGAGCATTGGATGGCGTTGTCAGGCGCTTTTGTACGAGCAACTCTTTTCCTATCTTTTGCAAATGAGCGCCACTTGGAGCAAATTGATGATGCGATACCGGGCCGTTTGGGTGTACCACAGAAAATGGTATGCAAAAATGTAACATGATTTCAAAAGCCAACGCCAACGCCCGAAAGAGTACATCTAACACGCGTATGTGACAATCATGCTTTCGGTCCTGTCTTCGGCTCATCCCATCCGAAGAGCCAAGATGCCACATGCTTTCCACGTCCCTCTTCAATCCTCAGGCGACCTGGTCCTTGTCGTAGTAGTGCACCTAGACGTACTGGCTCAACCATCGGATACCCTCTCCGTATCCCTGTCTCATAACCACACTGCACATGAAGACCTCGACCGGTCGGATGCCCTCAAGCGGCACCTTGCCCTTGCCGGTTGTCTGGTACAGACCAAGCACGGAGCGGAGCTGATCCTCGGAGACGGCATCGGGGTGGTCAATCTTGTTTCCGAGAATGACGAAAGGAGTGTTCTTCAGCTCCTCCATGGCGAGGAGAGCATCGAGCTCGGCTTTGGACTCGGTAAGACGCTCGTGGTCCTTGGCGTCGACGAGGAAGACGATACCGGAAACTTCGGGAACTGGAAGAGAGTCAATGGTGGGGACAGGAACGAGCGTGTTGGAAAAGCGTACAGTAGTCGCGCCATAGTCGGCGGGCTTGCGCGTGGCCTCCGAGATCAAAGGTTGTGAACTTAACATTTCCTATTGAGAGCTCCTCAGAGGTTGGGTGCAGGGTAGGCTGGCTTGGAGGCGTTAGCTGGTAGTGAAAGCAGAGACGACGTATTGCTTACAGAACAGCAACCCTGTCGTTCTTAAGCATATGCAGCAGCCTAGATATGTCAGTGCAAGGTCGGGTGTCCGGCTCGGTTGCCATACGTGGTCTTTCCAGCATTGTCACTGAAGCCTAGTTAGCCATGCGCCTTTGGAACTTGCGGTATGTGAGGATGCGTACAGTCCGAGGAAGAGGAGTTTGGCATGCTGTAGGTACAATGTTAGCCTCGTCCGATTGTCCCACGCATGCTCGTGCCGTGCTTACCTTGTTCATAAGTCCAAGCGAGGACAGAACATCCCAGACTATGGTGATATGTCAGATTCTATTCATGCGCACTCCAAGCAAGCAATTGATGTGTAGCGACTCTTCTTGTGCGGCGTGCAGCGAGGGGGATATGGGATCGATGCGCATGTGATAGGCGGTAACTTACACCTGGCGCAAGGTTAGTAAGGGCATGTGCGGTCAAGGCTAGGTCACTTGCCAGTCAATAATCCACATGGTTGCAAGAGGTGCTTGATGAAGGAAATGGGAGGGAAAGGATCGCAGTAGGCTCTGGGGCTGTGAATGGGTGAAGTGAACTTGGGACCACGGCCGCAGTCGAAGGCGGAAGAGCATTGAGGTCCGAGCGTCGTGTCCTTGGCGTCGTGGTTCCGAGCTCTCGCGAAGAACTTGGACATCAACCCTCCCGAAACCGAAACCACCGTATCACCGTCTATATCCATCACAATGGCCGTCGGAGTACGTCAACCCCTCCTCAAATGCCCCATCGAAGCTCGCGCGGGCCCAATTGCTGTCCCCGCAGCGGACCCCCACCCGCAATGGCAGCCCCGAATTGAAGAGCAAGAAAACTAACATGTGCCCTCCTACAGCGCAGCGCTGCCCTCAAGCTCGACTGGACGAAGCTCGGAACCCAGCTCGGCCTCAAGGGTCAAACCGCCGCTGCCCTCCAGTCCTTCAAGAAGCGCAACGACGATGCGCGCCGCAAGTTGACTGTCCTCTCCGAGCAGTCGGCCGACGTCGACTTCAGCCACTACCGCAGCATCCTCAAGAACCAGGCCATCGTCGACGACATCGAGAAGCAATTCAAGGCCTTCAAGCCCCAGACATACGACGTAGGAAGGCAGATCAAGGCCATTGAGGCTTTCGAGGCCCAGGCCGTCCAGAGTGCCGAGCAGACCAAGGCCGTAGTCGACAAGGAGTTGAGCGACCTCCAGAAGACACTCAAGAACATCGAGGACGCCAGGCCGTTCGCCGATCTCACTGTTGTACGTATACGCGCATATGCATGAGACACATGTGCTAACTGATATCCCAGGACGAGGTTGCTGCTGCCCAGCCCGAGATTGACAAGCGCACCGAGCAGCTCGTCTCCAAGGGTCGCTGGGCCGTTCCCGGCTACAAGGAGAAGTTTGGCGATCTGTCCGTCCTCTAAGCATCTGCTTTCCATGTAGTCGAAATGTACCCGATCTGGGGTTGTATTACCTACGTATTTGTGAATAGTTTCCCGAACCTGGAAATGCAATCTAGATTTTGACCACAACCAACCATTGTTTCTGGCATTTACACATCTAACCAAGCACCACACTCGGCATACCTAGCGAACTCGCCATCACCCTTTCGCCTCTCCATATCCTTGCCCCGCCACGATGTTAAGCCACATTAGCGCTTCCAAAGGGAAATTGAAACACGTCCAGCGTCCGGGTTGAGGTGGCTCTGTTGTTGCTGCTGCAGTAGAAGCAGCAGTAGGAGTAGTAACATGTCTCACCAACGTATCCTTACCCGGCATCCACGAGTCGTCGGGCAACGACACAATATCCCCTCTTCTCGCATTCCCAGCACGCAATTCTTCATCCGAAAAGGGTTCCCCGATGCACGCTTTTGTGTAAGAGGTGGATCATATGTGCTTGGCCCGTCATGTCCATGCAATTGTGCTGCGCGAGGAACGGCAGAATCAAGCCTCTTGGTATGTAAGTAGCTTGGATGAGGAAGGGTGGTGTTGACTCTGCCCCTTCTCCTCCTCCTCCTCCTCCTCCTCCTTCTTCTTCTTCTTCTTCTTCTTCTTCTTCTTCCTTTCCTTGGTCGCCTAGGCTGCTAGGAAATGTTGCCCGCGGAGCAAACACCCTTTGATCCACAGCTTCCATGGCAACATTGCCGCCTTGCAAGGTAGACATGCTCATTCTGTTGTTTTTGACCCCTGTCGACATCGCCAACTCTGCTGATGTCTCGAACAACGATACCGGGTTTGCGGTCTACAGGCGACAGTTTATACGTCCCCGTGCTTTGTTTTTCGTGAGCACCCACGTATATCACGCCTTGAGATAGCCAGAGGAATCTCTTGTAGAGGCGCTCGAGGCCGCTTATTAGGGTATTCGGGATTGCTGTTGTGGCCGCGGTGGTGATAGAGGGAGCAGGAAGGGTAAAAGCAAAATATATACGAGAGTATTCATTGTGAAAAAGGGCTGTTGGCCAAAGATGTCGAGATTGTTATCGTTGACGTTGGCCATGGTCTTTGATGGTGTTTGCTGTTTGAGATGGTGTTCAAAAGGGATCGTGGTGGAGAGTTTGAAGAACATTAGCAGATGCCTTTTTTCAAGATTTGTCTGGTGTGAGTATATAGAAGAAATCTCTCTATAGGAGAACTTTTCTCAATTAAAAGATTTTAGTCGCGATGTGAAATAAGTATACGCCCGTTAACCTGGTACGTTTTTGTCAGTGCTACACTGGTGCTTCTTTTTCTTCGTTTGGTGCACGCTACATGGTTCACACGGCCTCAATCCTCAGAATGACTCATTACGTGTAACTTCTGAGACATCGATCTCTACCTATCTTGAAACCATCGTTGGGCTATTTTCGAGGTGATTTACACTGCTTGGAAGAGTTAGTAGTATGGTGTAGTCGTAGATGCCTCTCAGCAGAGCCCAAACACCCAAGCAATGGCGACACCACCGGGAATGGCGTTTCGGTGATGAAACGTAACAAGGCTAATAAGGTCACTTTTTGTATGGCTTCCAGGCGCATGGTGACCAAATTGACGACCTTGAGGTTCAAAGGGGTACACAACGGAAGACATTCGAGGTGAAGTTGTTGTAAAGTTGGTCCAATTTCTTTCTCGTTGTGTGCTCGCCAGAGAGGGGCAAGCGCATCTAGTTCATTGGAAGCTATGTATAAATGCAGTCTAGAGACTTCAGTCAATCTTCTATGCTTGTGGACCTAAGCGAGGGTGTACGCTTATACGGAGAGACGGAAGCGTGGACGTGGATGTATGCTGGAACAGTGCCCGCGCGGCCTTCTAGACATCTGGTTGCATAGTTGCTGAGAGATGACACTAGCCATGCCGATGAGGAGTAGTTTGTACTCGTTAGATGGGCATTCGGATGTATGCGCGACTCATCGTAAGCTATGAGGATTGTTTGGGTTTCTCGATAGATTTTGATAAGACTTGTCCAGATCAATGAGATGGTGACAGAGACCAAGAACAGGCCGGATTCCTTGGGAAATGTCAGTAATGTATGCACTTTACTTCCAGACTTTCCTGATGGCCCGTCCTAATGCTCCCTGGAGTATACTCGATCAATATCAACAGAAATCTGACCCAGCACTTCCTTTCTAAAATATCACATGCTACTCAAAGCAACCCCACATATGCAGTCGACTTCCGGCATGGAAGCAACGAATTCAAAGAAATGCCAGCGGACATGATTTGTATTCCATAGCGTGTATGAAGCCTTTCGTCTCATCCGAAGAACCACCTCTTACCTTCTTCATCCTTCCCAATCTCGATACCCTATTCAAAATACCCAAGTAGCTAGGTAAATACCTAGGTTACATTGAAAAGCCGGTTACGCGGCAACCAACCTACTAGCTCTAAACATCGCAAGTAAGCACCGTTGCAGCCATGTATTAGCTGTCCTTAGCTCCCTTTTCGCCTGTCGCCATGCGTGCGCCTGTAAAGCACCTTGTGGTAGCGTACCAGTCGGCGGTTTTTTTATAGTGCACCACGATAAGGATAAGGACAACGAGCCGGCTCAAAAAGTCTAATTCCACCTTAGCTCTGGTCGAGAAGGGGGAAAACACGGGTAGTAAGTGGGCTAGGCCAAGCTGTCAAATTTAGTTGGGGGGTTCGTTGAGAAGCGGACTTATGCAGGGGTACGTGGATGCCAGACGTGTTGTTGTATGCAATTTTCCCCTGTTCTTAGGCTTTTGGACACTTGCTGTGGGTTGCAAAATGTATCTTGGGAGTGGTTTTTGGGAGGAATAAATATGCATGCATGGAAACGTGGGACGTGATGACGATGGTGGGTAGTGCATGTGGGGTAGATTCTTGACATCACTGTCGCATCACACATTGGCATGTTGCTCCCTCTCCCGCCACTTTCCTAGTTCCTGTATATGCGTCACATGATACGGCGTCGGATGTTAGCTCATCTCACCACCGGTGTGTAGCTTGCTGGAGTCCTTGCTTGATCACATACTTGACACATGCAAGTCACTATATATGGCATTTTACTTTCCCTACATGTGAAAAATGGGTAAAATCAATGTTATAAGCGTAGTGATGTAACACAGCAAGGGTCCAGAATTAGCATCATGCCAAGTCAGCGAAGTGTGAATGTGCCGCAATGCGAAGGACTGCTGTCTGGTGACGCTTAGATTGGCAACGTTGTACGATCGAGATGGTAGATGTGGTTCCGCCGCGGAAAAAGAGAAAGGACACATCAGAATGTAGCAAAGCTCACAACTTGGGACAAAGATGAACCTGTATACTTCACGACATGCATTGCTGAGGAAGGATGGCGCATGTTACGATATAGCAGACGTTGAGAGGAGACTGAGAGTTGGCCGTTGACCAGGTTGTATTAATTTGTTGTCGTCGACGCTACTAAGAAACTACTTATTGGAGTGAAAGCGAACCCCTTTTGTACAAAAGACGGAAAGAACGAAACGCCATGCCGCCTATGCATTATATATACATGGACGGGGCGTATATGCAAGCACTCATCAAGGAATGTCGCTAGGAAAACATGTCATCCTCCACTAGAGCTGGTCTTCATTACTAGGTCGGCTAAGCGACCGTATACCCAAGGTATATGAGGCACGGCGCTAAATTGAGCAGAGACGATCTCTTACAAGAGCGAGAAGAGGGCGAAGAAACCGGCGACGAGAGCACCGACGCTGGCAGCGCCAGTAGCGGCAGCACCGGTGTACTCGGGCAACGAGGGCATGGTGGCGTTGCCAGTGTAGTTGGCAGGGGCGGAAGCTTGGGGCTGGCCGTCAGAGATCTGGGTGACAACAGGCGTGGAAGCCTGAGGCTGGCCGTCGGAAATCTGAGTGACGACGGGTGCAGAGGCCTGAGGCTGACCATGGGAGATCTGAGTAACGGCGGGAGCGGATGCTTGGGGCTGGCCGTCGGAAATCTGGGTTACGGGCTGGGAAGCTTGGGGTTGACCATCGGGGATTTGGGTAACACTTGGAGCAGATCCCTCGTCCATGGTAGCTTGGATATGAATGGGGATGCACTGAGCACCAATCGACGCATCATACAGGTTATAAAAGCTACCAGACTGGCACGAGTAAAACATTGTGGAACCCATGAGGGAGAGGGAGCCGTTGCTGCAGAGGCCAAAGCCTTCGGTCTCGAGAGCGCCTGCCTGAACTGGAGAGTCAAACTGGAACCTGTGGAGATGTTAGTTCTTGCTCAATAGCCACGTGCAATGTCCGGAAGATGTACTGATTGTTGGAAGCGATGTATCCCGTGCGACCAGCTTGGTCGGTCAGCTTGCCGTCTTCAAGGGTGATCATGAGGACACCATTGAGTTGACGCTTGTCCATGCCACGATTAGTGGGTACAGTGGTAGCATTGACGGTAGTGATGGTGAATTCACCGTCAGCGGAAGAAGCACACTCCTCTGGGGAGGCGGCCTGGGGGTAGGCAGCAACAGCAGCAATGAGGCCGGCGGCGACGAAAGACTTCATTTTGAAAAGTTTGATCGGCGGATTAACGACGATATTGAACGTATAAAGCTTATTTGACAGCGAGAGTGGAGTGACGACGCAGAGTAAACTGATGAACGAGGTATCAGTTGCTTCGTGTATTGGAGTGAGCAAAAATGTTGACTATCCTGGGAATCACGACAACGAAAGTATGAGATGATCTGGCAGAGGGAATGAAAGGGACGGTTAGACGACTATATAGAAACACCCAGACAATCGGTTTAGTCCATATTATCCAGCTCACTGAGCATGACACAGTGGATCGGACATGGCCAAAAGCCTCAGTACTAGAACCAAGCCTATTACTCAACTCCACGCGTCGATGCAAGTCTACAGTCGTTAGCGTGTACGCTTCTGGATGCAGGAAAAGAAGGCGGGAGAGTGCTTGCTGGTGTGGTAGCGATACACGCTGTGGAGTCTTGATCACCATTATTGGATGCCCATTCATTCGAATCCTCATCTAATTCTCCACCCATCCTCCCGGGAATGTGCGTGAACAAAGCCCGTCCTGCCTCCTAGTCTAAACATATCTTGTTGATCATTTGACAGTCGTCGTTGCCGTCAACGGGTTGTGCCGAAAGTCAATCACGAAGCGTTGAGCTGATTCCGCGGTATGCAATGTTCAGGACAGAGGTTGAATCGAATCCTCGTGTCAGCAAGCCTGAGACGATGGCTCCCCTTCGCATCCTAGCATCAGACCCAGAGCAATATGCGTGCAAACCTATGTTCCTCCCAGCCAAGTGTGGCGGGGTGATTTATCCATCGAATCCTCCAGTCTGATTTGTCGCCATACCGGGCGATCTGCAGGGTGATATATAGTGCAAAGGTAGCTCGCCCCATTCGACTATTGAAAGGCAAAATATAAGGGTCTAGACTAGTGGTGTTGGTATTGAGGCCAAATGCCCGAGTGATGTCAAAGATCTGTTCCCAATTGGGAGCAACACTTACGTACGCTAGCGCAGCATTTCTGTGATACTTGTGGCTTTGGTCGGCCCAAAGTCGTCTCCAGTCGCTCCACCCACTGTCTTTAGTGGAACCGTTTCTTGGAAACGCTTAGGACGGCTGGGAAAGGCTGGCACACTGACCTTATGGTTGCATATCGATAGTATGCCGCGTACAGCAGGCGGTTGGCATATTTGCCTTCGTTAGCAGACCCTAGAACACCCCCCTTAGACTGTTGGCCGAGACTTATCGGATTCGCGCAAATACCATGCAAAGAGAACATGCCATTCTCAAACACCAAAAATGTCTGGGCTGGATGTTGGATATGTACAAACAGGGCGGTTATTAAAACGGCTGGGACGCGCACGCCAGATGATGTGGTTGACGTCACACGGATTTAGACACTCATTGAGAGCGCATTATCCCACTACACGATTGGCGCTAGGCCACCGTGTCGACTGAACAACTAATCGTCGATAGCTATTCCCATTGTAGCTTTTCAAGCAGTCAGTGCCACTGTAAGGCTTCAGAAGGGCGACAACGGCGGACGATCATCTGACCCCGCATTCCTCCTGCCTTCCGCAGATGCACATGTACACCAAACGCCGCAATGAGCGGAATGATTGCGAACCGAGCCGACAGAGTTAGGCTTGGTGAGGTTGTTCGGTCTCGGCGATCACGATCTCACGATGGACCCTCTGCCGATCTATAGGGTGACGCGCCAGGCGATGATATAGTCGCCCTCCTACTTACTTCCCGTGTCCTGCTAAGCGGTACACCACGGTAGAGCCGCAATGTGCCGGAAGACTATTCTTCTGTTATGCTTTGTATGTTGTGCTCAAGATAACTGAAAATGAATGCGAAATACTGCGCTTCGGTTTGGAGTACCTGTGTTGGGCTTGGACAATAATTGTTTTCAA